>JAZHYW010066010.1:0-12420 GCA_037355805.1 Ixodes ricinus
ACTGGAGTCATAAAAGGCACTCTTCGGCAGATACCAGAAACCGCGGCCCCGGAAACTACTCTGTTCGTAAAAACTCTGTTGCCAGGCGCGTTTTCGTGTGGTACCAAACGCTCGCGCCGTAACTCACGACGCTGCACAAAACATGGATAATTTCTCTATCAACTTGCAGCGTACATTTTGCACCACCGGATTTCATCTGCGTATAGCGCTTACTAAACGGTGTTATTAGGCATGACCACGATGTGAACCAAATCAGTGAAAACCACTTGTTTCCCGATTCTAATGCCTGTATGTAAATTCGACCGCATCTGCAAAAAATACGTCGAAAACCGGAGGTCGAAATTACCCAAGTGAAGGAAATGCGATAAAAAAATGTATATTAATATTGAATAGAAATGTCCCTTTCACACACACAACACACACACACACACACACACAACGAGACGTCGCCACCCCGCACCACACACACGCCCACCAAACACCCCACTCGCAAACAAAACCACGCAACCCACCACCGCCCACACCCCGACAACACTCACACACACACACTCACACACAAGAAAACTCAAATTATGGCTTAATTTTATATTTCTCAAATTTCAAATTTTATACAAAACGTTTTGTGATAAAAAATAGAACTAAAATACTGCCGACCGATAGCACGGGTATATAACCACAGGCTAATAGTATGTATTGCTGACAGTTTTATGAATCATAATGTCAAAAAGCCAACCACGCAGAAACTACCTGTTAGCCGATTCTGGTGCATGGGTGGTTATTTGACCGCTTCTACAGGAAATAAAACAAAAGAGGGTAAATTAAAGTTTGCCACAAGGAAGGCATCCTGAGCAGTAATAATAATATTTAAAAAAATCAATATAACTAGCTTTCTAGTCGTGTTCAAACGTTTGTCGAATTTCAGTTTTCACGAGTTTTCGGATTTAATATAAAAATTTCGTGATCCCATAATAAATAAAATAAAACCAGTATACTTGTACAAGCATTAAACGACACGGGGATAGTATTTAGTAAGCGGTATCTATTACGCATCATGAGATATAATGCTCCTAACAAGTACCAGATTGTCAAAGGTATGTTTGGCATTGGTATCTCGGCTATAATGCATGTCCGAATAGTTAACTCTACATTAAACATCCAGAGTGCGCATCCATTCACACAAAGACCTCAAGTTTGACATGTCTTTCGTATTTATGCCAGCCAGCCCGACTACTCACAGATATTTCAAATACAAAATTTGTTTTTCATCTTTCTCCACCTTCAAATGTTTTGTTGAGCGAAAAACGACGAAAAGGAAAAAAAATTGCAAGCGATTTTGCTTTCTAGACATGAGGCTAATATATACATGGTGTTGCATAGCAGACTGGCATTAATTTCTAAAATTAGTGTATTTGATGTAAAAAATATCATTTTCTTGAGACCGCATTACTCGTGGTAGTGGACGACAGAAAAAGCGCGATACTTACGAATTAGTTCGCTAAATTGATTAAAAATGACAAAATAACTGTTTTTAATTAGTGAAAACAGACATATGGTCCCAATTAGAAAATTTCTGAGCGTCATCCAAAACCCCTAAATCAGTAATCTTCAGAAAGACTGAGCGCGGTGAAAAGCGTAGTAGCGCGCTAAAGTTACCACTCGTGGAGCAGGTACAAGATTGCGGCAAGGTGCCCCCGTGATATTTCCGTTTCTCATCAGAGCCTTGTACCTGCTCCACGAGTGGTAACTTTAGGACACTACTATGCTTCCCACGCGCTCAAAGTTTTTCTGAAATTTACTGATTTAGTGGTTTTTGATGACGCTCAGCAAGTTTCTAATTAGAATCATGTGTCTATTTTCACTAATTAAGAGTTAATTAGTAATTTTAATTAATTAGCGAAGTAATTAGTAAGTATATCGCATTTTTGACGCCCTCCACCACGAGCAATGCGGTCCCGAGAAAACGATATTTTTACCTGGAATACACTGATTTTAGGAACTTTTGTCAGCCTTCACTGAAACACCCAGTATATATATATATTTGGGGGCATTAAAAAAAAACTCCTTTACAAGCGTGTTAAATTTAAAATGAAAGCACCTTAGTAGATTGCGTCCAGGCTGGGGTTCCGGACGGTGAGGCCTGCGGTTTGCTTGTCGGTGCGGAACGTTGGCTGGTGCTAGCGCTCAGGGAGATTTCAACGCCCGGAACCTTTCGGTGTGTCCTACTGTGTCTCGTGCCCTGTAACCTTATACCCTATAGCTAACGTGCAATGTGGTAGATATAAATCGAAAAGAAAAGCGCAAAGTAACTATAAAAACTCTCTTTCACATTCCGTTCTGTCCAGCTATTTTTACCATTCTTAGCTAATCTTGTCGGAGGCTGCTTTCTATCGAAAAGACATGAAATTCCATTCATTGTTGCCTAGTGCTGGTATTGTAGCAGTCTGGCACACAACAGTGAAGCCACCTGTCAAAAACCGCGAGCAGGCACCCGATTAAAAGCCTCGTGCTAAACCGAACTCTCAAACGTTGGACTTACAACGCGCGCTGACAAGGCCAGAGAACTGGGGAGAACTACAGGTACCAGAATGCACCGCGGCAGGGGTGGCAACGGGCAACTCCTGGTGAGATGGGTCTATTTGACGGAGGCTTATTGCGGTGCAAGCGCTGTGTAACCGAGCTTTCGGTTGCACGTCAGAAGATCTCCAGGTGGTCCAAATTATTGATCAGCCCACCGCCGGGTGTGTGCCATATACCCGCCGTTGGTTTGTCAAGTAAAATTCCCGAGTTAAATATTTTTCGAAGTGTCTGGCGTTACGTCCGACGTAACCCAAGTTACGTCCACATCTCCGCCTTCCCTAGGTTCACGGGGGAGAGAGAGGAGGGCGGGGAGAGGGTTAGGTGTACGCATTTCCAGTGCTCCGTCTGGACGAACGCCAGCCACAGCGAATATTTCTTCTTGCATTAGGGTTGTCTGCTGGAACCCGGAGAGGCACGATGGCTCAACTCACGATAAACAAAGAGCGTTGCTTGACACCCACGGCTGCAGCACTGATAACAGCACTGTATGATTATAACATTTAAACATTGAAAACATGAGCACTCGTGTGCCACCCAGACGTCCCCAGCTGCTTAGACTGTTTGCTCTCTATTTTCTTTCCATAAAAACTTTAATAATTCATCTGCGAACATAACATTCTTCTGCAGAGAATATGTGATTGATGCAGGTATAATGCGAAATTAGGACGGACAAAAACAAAAGACTGGGACACTGCGCAGCCTGAGAGAAGCGTTCAAAGCAGGGCAAACTAAAAAGCAAGCCTGCGCCATGTCTCGTCTCCCTGTAATTTGTATCTCGTTGTTTGGTACACTCCCACTGCTAAGCGAAATTAAACTCTCACGACCATCTTCCCCCATGCGTGGTTGCCATTTTAGCTTAGTAAACAGCACAGTTTAGAACACTTAATACAATCATTCTTACATTTGGCAGATTTGATATGTGACGATGAAACAAGGCATCGGCAAACGATGACCTTTGTGCTAATATGCTAATGCTAATATTACTACGCGACATTTGTGAATATAGGCATCTAAGAAGTAAAAACGCGTAAGTAGTAGCAAATATCATAGTATACTCGTTATTACCTTTGCTAGAATTGATGGTTCACTAGCTTTTATGCCTTATAGCGATGTCGCGCGGTCATATAGTAAGCAGTGATGTCGTATTCCTGCCTATGCCCGCTTCAATTTTTGAATATTACATTTGAAAATTATAACAAATAAATGAAAGCGCGAACGTTTATACCATGAATGCAAACAAGAGAAAATGTAAACTTACTTAACCAAAACAAACAATATCTTTACGTGGGCTTTCACAAAGATTGCTTTCACGAAACTGCAGAAATGACCACCCCCGTATTTTTCTGTACCTGATTTAATGAAACTTCTTATTTACATAAATTGTCTGTGATAGAATTTTTCTGAGGTTGGTTTAACAGAACTTCTGATTTTGTAGAAATTTTCTGTGCTAAGGTTTCTTTGGGATTGATTTAACAGAATATGTGATTTGACATAAATGTTCAGCGCTGGGAGTTTTCTGTAACTGCTTTCACAGAACTTGTAATATTACATAAATTATCCGTTAGTAAGAAAGAAAAAAGAATGTTAAACAATCTGTTATACTGAAAACATAAAAGCACAGCTTTACAGAAAATTATCTGGTAGGCCGCTTGTGTTTTCCTACGCCACTTTTTTACAGTGTGTGTGGTATTTTTAAGCAAAAGTGAATTGTACGAAAAATGAAAAGGATTACCTAGTTACTCGTCTCACGGCGGAAAGAGTGCCTGTCACCAAAACAACGCGCAAAATATATTATCTATTTAGCGGTTCAAACCGGTTCATACCAGTTCCAGCCGATTTAAACCGTAGTCTTTGCTCCCCAGCACTGAACCGGAACTTAACCGGTTGAAAGCCCGGACCCGAACCGCGAACCGAACCGATAAAATTTTTTCGGTTCGACACTGCGCGTTGGAACACGTCTAGATCACATAGCATCGTTGGAAGCCTGTTGTCACGTGACACAACTATTTCTGCACAATGTGTCACGAGCAGACCGTGCACGTAACAAGTTACAAGTAATGGATTACTTGTAACCGATTACATTTCACTGCAATTTTGGAACGCTTCAATTGCTTTCCTTAAGGAGTAACGATCCTTGTCATTGAATCACTTTTTTGCTGTAATCGATTACAAAATTACCTGCATCACAATTTTTCTTTTTTTTCTTTTTTTTGGTTGGGGAGAGAGGGGAAGGAGATATGATGGGGTCACTCAGCTCTAGGCAAAGGCCAATTCCTTTTTTTTTTCTTTGCTTTCATGAACGCACTAAGCACGGAACCTCGAGGTTTAGTAGGCCACTTCACTATGCTTCGTTTTCTGGGTACATTTAATTTTTGGTAAACCGGAGACTACGTCCGTGTATGAAAAATGACCTTTTTCAACCTCTTGTGAGTGATATATTTAAACAACACTCTTTTTATTTTAGCTTTTTTCTTTTTGTCACGAAAGGGATTGGGTGTGTGGCGTCACTCAGCTCTAAGCAAAAACAATCAAGGATTTCTCTTTTTTTCGGAAAAACTGAGCGCGAGCTTTCAAATATTATGCTACCGTAATAAAAAAAGTTGAATGAAAAGTAACGTGAGAAGTAATCGATTACTTTAGAGTAATTTCTTGATGCCTTTTCGAGGTTGTAATTGTAATCGGTTACTTTTTACAGTGAAGTAATTATAATTCTGATCGGTTACTTTTTTCAGTAACGTATACAAGTCTGGTCAAGAGGCAACAACACTCTACTTGATTGCAGACTTGTGCCTATCTTAAATTCTGTGCCTTACTCAAGATGCTGTATTTCAAATACCTTTGGTAGTGTTTTGGTATCTTGTAAACTAATTTTCTGGCAGAATATTTGCTACTCTATCTGAATTACATTTCTCACTATCTTGTACTCAGTATCTCAAATACATTTTTCAACCTCGGAAAAAAATTTGTATTCGGAACGATCTACGGAAGTAGGCATAGTCTAACTCCAGGGTAAAGCTGAACAAATTGCGAACTTGGAGCCAAGCGAGCCAACGCAGAACAGGAAACAAGGCACGAGCACAACGCAGTCTACAAATGCCAACACAAGACCAAAGTGACTGCCACAAGTACGCCCGCCTATTGTCCGCTTTTTGTATTTGTTGTTTTTAAATGGCACGTCACGCTTGGAGATAGCGAAAGTGCAGGTGATGTCATCCGGATTTTACACTCAGACTCACTTTTTGTTTGAAGCTAAAGGTTCCGTCAGTAGAGGATCGCGATCACAACGCTCGATAGGATCAGAATGAACAATTTTCGGAAACGCTGGTTCAGGCGGTTCAGGAGGTTCTGGTATGAAAATGCGCGAGCAAGTTTCTCAAGTGAGCGCTGACACTCCCTCGGCCAAGGAAGCTGGATCCTGCTGGCTTCATTGAGCTGCAGTTACATTGACTGGGCTTCTCCAAAGCTTCTTGTGTTCCTATTGTGGCTTAACGTTTTCGCCCAAGCTCGTTCAAAAGCGTTTATTTATCTATTTCTGAACGCCTCCATTGTTTTATTCTCATAACTACTCAAAACCCTGCTTTTAAACCAGGTGTAGCCAGTCATTTAAAGGCTGGTGGATTCTTGATTTTAATCTTGGACATTGACTGCGTCGAGAATGGATTGAGCTGATACGGAAGGTGTGCAAAGAATGAGGATTGGAAGCGGCTTGGTGTACAGCATCTTATGTTATTGGTGACACAAGTAACATCTCCCTAATATTTTGTTTTATATATTGAACGCACAAGCGCTCTTCCTCGCCCTTGGCTGAGGAGACAAAACACTCGCTCTTGCCGGTGTTTTTCATGATCATGCACGTTTGCCGTTCAATCCCGTACTCTTCTGTCTGGCTGCCTGCATCAACTTATAGTTCGGCTGTTAGGGATATGCAATGACGGGCTATGTGTCAAGCCCCGCGAATCGCGTCGAGGCATATTAAGCGAACTGTGAAAATGCGTTCATAAACCGAGCTTCTGCCGGCAAACTAAAGCACGCCAGTTGCATTATCCACACTGCGTGAGTCCACTTTCTTCCTAAAATATTTCGGCACCCATTATGTTGCCATATCCCGAATTTTTTCTCAAAGTAAACTTCAATTGCAGCGGCTTGCTCGCATCTTGAATGTCATAAAGATCACAGCAGAATGTGATTTTCAGCAAAGTCATCACAAGTAGAGCGCACCCTTGTCATCTTTTTCAAAATTCAATTCAATCGCATTTTCGAAGTATTTGTAGATATTTCATAGTAAAAGTAACTCCAGATAGTTCGTTCGCCGTTTTGCAAGCTGAATACTACTATATACAGGGCATGTATAACGAAGCGAAAATCCACGGTGAAAATCAACAAACAGCGGAAGTTCGATCCACAGTCTCGCCGAGAGACTCGGCTTCCCCAGGAGATGACTCATTTCATCTCCTCCTGACGAAGCCGAGTCTCTCGGCGAAACTGTCGATTAAACTTCCGCTGTTTTTTGTTTTTTACCGTGGAGTTTTTCGCTCGTTATACTGGCCCCTTGGCTCCTATGCCACCATGCCCATACTCTCTCTATATATGCAGGTGTTTCTATCTCAAACCGGGCAGGCTAAAAGTGCCTAATTTTTAATTTTCACAAAAACAAATATATGTGTTGGGGGCATTTAAACGAAGGATGGGCGCAAACCGTGCATGTCCCCAGATTTTTCGTTCTCGAGTTACGAAGCCGTAGTAGCCGCAGAGGCAGAAACTAGTGTTTTTGCCTGGCGTCGCAGGTCGCGTGGGTTTGACACTCTTCTGCTGGCGCTAGTGTTCTTTCTACCCAATTTTAACTTTTTCCCCTAATTTAATTAGTACTATAAAGATACCTTGACGCATTAAAATATTTTTAGAAATTCGATTGCTTTCTAAAACAATTAGTAACAAACTCGTCACTCCTGTCGCTTTTGGTCAACTCTTGACAGGTCATTACTCGTCTGTACTTAAAGTAAATTTTCTTTCTCTTGGCCTCACAGAAAGCCCAAAGCAAGCCCATTATAGATATTATATTATCATTATCATCTGTTGACTAGCCGCTCCGCTACCTTCACGTAAACGTTGCAAGAAATAACAGATGTTGAAAGTTTGAAACCGATTTTCTCAACAAACCCATTTTTGTAAATTTTTATTTTTTAAATTATTTTAGATATATTTGTCGACTACAAGAAAAAACAATCTAGAAATGTAAGATTTTGGTTGTATGTCCACTTTTGAGCCGCAATCGCGTGAAATGTGTGAACATTTGTTATTTTTTACAACGTTTACGTAGAAGGTAGCGAGCGGGCTTACTCAGCAGGTCATAATGATATTACTATATCTATACTAGGCATGCTTAGGCTTTCCATAGAACTAAAGGAAATGAATTTACCTTAAGTACAGACAAAGTAATGACATGTCAAAATTTACCAAAAATCTACCTGAGTAATCGAGTATGAAACGTTTTTAGAAGACAATCAAATTATTAAAATATTTGAATACGTCAAAGTATCTTTATAGTACCTTATAGTTACAAAGTACCTTATAGTAGGACGGCAGGCAAAACACTCAGTTTCTGCCGTTGCGGCTTCTACGCTCTCGCAACTTCAAGAACGAAAAATCTAGGAACATGCGGTTTGCGCCTTCTTCATTTAGGAAATGCCCTCAAAAATATTTTTTCGTGAAAATTAAAAATTGTCCCTTGTAGCCTGCCCGATTTGAGATGAAACCTCCCATATCGGGCAGGTTGAAAGGGTCTAATTTTTAATTTTCACGAAAAGAATATATGTTTTGGGGGCATTTAAATGAAGGAGGGCGCAAACCTGCATGTTCCCCAGATTTCTCGTTCCTTGAGTTACGAAGCGTAGAAGAAGCAACGGCAGAACTAATGTTTTTGCCTGCCGTCGTAGGTCGCGTGTTTGACAACCTTCGCTGGCGCAAGTATTCTTTCTACACCCTTTTAGCTTTTCCCTCAATTCAATAGGTACTATAGACATACCTTGACGTATTCAAATATTTCTAATCATTTGAGTGTCTTCTAAAAAAAATGGCAAACTCGTCACTTCAGGTCGATTTGTTGGTCAAGTTTTGACAGGTCATAACTTTGTCTGTACTTAATGTAAATTTTATTTCTTTAGCTCTATAGAAAGTCCTAGCATGCCTAGTATAGATATAGTAATATCATTATAATCTGCAGAGTAGCCGCTCCGCTACCTTCACGTAAACGTTGTGAAATATAACAAATGTTCACACATTTCACGCGATTGTGGCTTCAATAGAGGACATACAACCAAAATATTACATTTCTAGATTATTTTTTCTTGTAGTCCAATAATATATCTAAAAAAATTTAAAAATAAAAATTTACAAAAATGGGGTTTTTGAGAAAATCGTTTACAAACTTTCAACATTTCTTATTTTCTACAACGTTTACGTGAAGGTAGCGGAGCGGCTAGTCAACAGATCATAATGTATATTATTATATCTATAATGGGCTTGCTTTGGGCTTTCTATAGAGCCAAAGAAAGAAAATTTACCTTAAGTACAGACAAAGTAATGACCTGTCAAATTTGACCAAAAAGCGACCGGAGTGACGAGTTTGACATTTTTTTAGAAAACAATCAAATTCATAAAAATATTTGAATACGTCAAGGTATCTTTATAGTACCTATTAAATGAGGGAAAAAGTTAAAAGGGTGTAGGAAAAACACTAGCGCCAGCAGAGGGTGTCAAACACGCGACCTGCGACGGCAGGCAAAAACACTAGTTTCTGCCACTGCGGCTTCTACGCTTCGTAACTCGAGAACAAAAAATCTGGGGAACATGCGGTTTGCGCCCTCCTTCATTTGAGAAATGCCCCCAAAACATATATTTTTTTTCGTCAAAATTAAAAATTAGACCCTTTTAGCCTGCCCGATTTGAGATGAAAACACCCATATATATATATATACAGGGTGTTTCACGAAAGGTGGACAAATTCGATATTGCGAAAACTACGCGTCGCAACAAAAAAGGCTTGTGTCGTTTTGGTCCTGGGCCAGGGGCCTATTTAGGAAAATTATTAAAGTCCGAGATAATTAAATTGTTAATTATTTTTGCGTAATTAACTTTTTTAATATTGTGTTTAAGGGCATAGTTTCAATTAGAAAATTGCTCAGCGTCATCGAAAAACACTAAATCAAGAAATTGCAGAACGATAGAAGGCACGGGAAGCATTTTACGGCTTTCTGAAAAACCGTACAAATTCGACGGGTTTTTTAAGTTTCGGTTTGTTATCGGAGCGCATCTCAGCCCCGGCAGCACCGCGCCCCGTGGAGAGATAGTGCAACCAACCTCTGCTGCGCTGTCATCGCGCGACGCAGCAGAGGCTGGTTGCACTATCTCTCCACGGGGCGCGGTGCTGCCGGGGCGGAGATGCGCTCCGATAACAAACCGAAACCTAAAAACCCGTCGAATTTGTGCGGTTTTTCAGAAAGCCGTAAAATGCTTCGCGTGCCTTCTATCGTTCTGCAATTTGTTGATTTAGTGTTTTTTGACGATGCTGAGCAATTTTCTAATTGAAACCATGCCCTTAAACCCAATATTAAAAAAGTTAATTACGCAAAAATAATTAACAATCTAATTATCTCGGACTTTAATAATTTTCCTAAATAGGCCCCTGCCTAGGACCAAAACGACACAAGCCTTTTTTTGGTGCGACGCGTAGTTTTCGCAATATCGAATTTATCCTACTTTACTACGTAGAAACTAACCCTGTATATATATACAGGGTGTTTTTTTAAGCTTAACAGATTTGTTTAAAAAAGCCGTGAAAGTTACACTTATGCCGCTTGTGGAGGTCAGTTATACGGCCAGGGGGACATATTATAGGGGGCTAATCGTAACGATCAGTCGGCTAATTAATTAAAATTCGTTAATTAACTTTTTAATTAATGAAAATAGACATATGGTTCCAATTAGAAATTTGCTCAGCGTCATCGAAAACCCCTAAATCAGTCATTTTCAGAAAGACTTTGAGCGCGTGAGAAGCGTAGTAGTGCACTGAATTTACCGCTCGTGGAGCAGGTACAAAGCTAGAGGTTGCGATAAGGCGCCCGCGCGATTTTTCCGTCTCTTATCTAGCCCCAGCCTTGTACCTGCTCCACGAGTGGTAACTTTAGTGCACTACTACGCTTCTCACGCGCTCAAAGTCTTTCTGAAAATGACTGATTTAGGGGTTTTCGATGACGCTGAGCAAGTTTCTAATTGGAACCATATGTCTATTTTCATTAATTAAAAAGTTAATTAACGAATTTTAATTAATTAGCCGACTGATCGTTACGATTAGCCCCCTATAATATGTCCCCTGGCCGTATAACTCACCTCCACAAGCGGCATAAGTGTAACTTTCACGGCTTTTTTAAACAAATCTGTTAAGCTTAAAAAAACACCCTGTATATATGATAACCTGAGTGTTCAGTTTTAATTCGAACAGATTTATTACAAAAAATCCGTAAAATATGCAGTAATATGGTCGGTTCAGGTGAGTTATACGGCCAGGGGGACATTATGTGGGTGGCTAATTGTTGCGATAAGTCGGTTAATTAATTAAAATTCGTTAATTAACTGTTAATTAGTGGAAATAAACATATTGTTCCAATTGAAACTTAGAGAGCGTCATCGAAAACCACTAAATCAACTTTAGAACGACTTGAAGCTCGTGGGAAACTTGTGGGCGCGCCAAAGTTACCACTCGTGAACAGGCCAAAGCCGCAGTAGCGGAACGCGATAATGATCTAATCATCCGCGTTCCGCTTCTGCTACTTTGAGCATTTACACGACACCGCTAGATTTCCATGTGGCTGACCACTCGATTCGAGCTCAGGACAATCAAAACCTCGGCCAAAGTTAGGGTAGTGGATCGAGATTAGAATTGCCCGATTCTAACAAGGTCGGGATGTTCAGCCCATTCCTTGTGCTCTGCCATAGAACTTGGCCATGGTGGACGTTGCTAGTTTATGATCGGGCACAGATTACGCGCCCGCTTGTTCTGATTCCGAATCAAGGAAGTAAACGCTGCTTTTTTAATTTCCAATTGCCATTGCATTAAGATAAAAACTAATACGTATTTCGCAGGTTATCAAGATTAAAAATTAGACATAAGGTGAATATTAACGGAAATAACAAATGTTAGTAATCGGGTCAGCAGAACACGGAAAAAGGAGGACACGAAGGAAAGGACTGGATAATCGGGTCAGCTGTTCAGCTGTCCCGATTGCTAGCAGTATGCACCAACTAGTTCAACTAAAACCCGTAACTCAGTACAAATGTGTTTGCAAGGCCCAAATAACACAGTGCTTACCAAGTTTATCCGGAACACGTGAACAGTGTCTTTGGGCTTCGGGTGGTGGATATTAAGGAATATCACCTGGATATTTCCATGTGTCTTCGGGAATTTACCTTGCATGTACGTGAATGAATGTCTTTCGCCTAGATATCTTAATGAGATTTTTTGTGGTATTTGTATTTAGTATTTTAGTTTTTGCGGTATTTGCATTTCAGTATTTTAGTGCACTACACTGGAGGCTGAAAAGTTGTTTTTGGGCACAAAAATAAAGAATTAATGTTATTATTATTATAATATTATTATCTCCTGGGAGCACTATCCTGGCGGCAGCCAAATAACTGCTTCATCGTGTAGCGCCCAGTAAAGGTTCAAAAAGTTGAGGCTACTATACTTCGTCTCATCCTACGGTGGACTAAAGGCAAAAGCTACGGACCGCCAGATACAATCACGAGTCACTTAGAAATTGCATGGTATTGCGCTTCGATGCGCCTAGT
>JAZHYW010066011.1:0-17060 GCA_037355805.1 Ixodes ricinus
AATGAAGGCGATTTAATTTAATTTGTTTAAATTGTGTTTTTAGGCTTCTTGGGAACCTGGCATACTGCCTAAATTTTTATAGACATTTGTGACGCATATTTCTATACCTACGAAAGAACTGAAGAAACCGAAACTCAACTATCTGTGTTTCTCGTTTTTGGGCCTCCGAAAACGGAGGTGACGTACGGAGTGACGTCACATGTGAATTGTCGGTACCGGTAGCATTTAGGGCGTCGAGACTCTGGTTACCGCGGTGGGTTATAGCAGCGCGGTGGCGCGGTCGTTTCGCCGAATTTGTCAACATGGACGGCAATGCCGCTCTCGCGAGCGAGTTCGAGCTTCCGTTCGGTAACCGAACACCAACGGAACAGGAGTACGTGCGTGGCGGCCTCTGCTATCACCCGACGGAGACCGCACAGCCGGCAACGAGCGGCCCGCATGCCGAAGGACGGACGCCGGGGAGATGCCGAGGGAGAGCGGCAGCGATCTGGCCGTTCTGGCCGTCACAAGCGGCGCGTCAGCGACCAATCGCTGACGCGCGACGTCGCAAACGGCGCGCGTCAGCTCGTTTGGCGGGGCCAAGGCGCGCGACGTCACAAACGGCGCGACGCGCCGTTTGTGACGTCGCGCGTCGGCCCCGCATCGGTCACGCGAGCTCCGCTTCTCCTGGCTTCTCCCGCAACTCTCGGGGCGTCGCCCCAGTCGATCCCGGTGCAATTATTACCGCGACTGTTTTATTGATTTGCGCGGCACACAAGCGCCGGTTTCGGCTGAAATTTGGGCAACGTGGCCTGAGACCGTGTAGAGGTAAATGCAACCATGCCATTCATGAGTTAAAAAATATGGCACACGTGATGTTTCGACTGCGGTCACGCAAAAGGTCGCGGCACCGAATAGCGGCTCGCTCCAACTCTGTTCTCGCTCGGACGGAGTCTGATTCCGGTCGGACGGCCGATTCCCGGCCCCGACGCCTGGCGTACAATTACGTTGATTCGTTCTGCTACAGATACTGGGTTTCGCGACCGTGTCATCGAAAAATCACGTGCACCATACTTTTCGGTCACCGAGTTAGTCAGCGGACGTAATCTTTATTAATTTTGTTCCTCGCAACCACCTGGGGTATAATTCGCTGACGTCTGGCTGGCCTCATTCGGAATTTGTGAAGACGCTCCCGACGTCACGCCCAGCCCGCTTTCGACTTCAATGACGCCTCCTCATTTGCTGCTATTCTTCCCAGTGTGTGGCTGGGAACTCTCTTCTTTATACAGGCGGCTCTGGTGCAGAGCATATAATCGAGTCGGCTCAGATTTACACTGGGAATTCAATACAGGTCAGTGGAGCATATATATAACGGGGACAAGGCCCGCTCGTCGCATGTCGATGCGTCATAGCGGGGACTGGTATTGCGGCCCGTTCGTCGCAGGAACCGTCTCGCCGGGAGCAAATCGGTCACGCCGTGCAATTTAGTCGCCACATAAATGTCCCCCAAGAATGTGATCGTTTTGTTTTAAAGCGACAGCCTCTTAGCGCCTGTTTCCGGGTTTGAGCGGTGCTCGGCGTAAACGCGCGTGCTGATTATGGGATCGCGCTCAGTAGTTTTCCTCGCCAAATTTGGCGGGTTTAAGTTTCAGCTAGCCTTGGCGGGGAAATGTTTTTTCTGTTAAATTTACCGTGAAAATTTCCCCGTTGAATTTAGCAGGAAAATTTCAGCTAAATTTATAGGGTAAACTTTCTCGCTAAATTTAGCGTGGAGATTTTCCCGCTAAATTTAGCGGAAAAATTCCCACGCTAAATTTAGCGAGCTAGTGTTGACGTTGAAAGGACATCACGGCTTCGTGTCTCGTCACTCATGAACAAATTCAGCGCAGGAGGAGAGGAGGAGGGAAGAGGAGGAAGAAGGGGCATACCCTCCTTCCTCCTCCTCAAGAGCTGCGCTCTAGTTTCGCATTACAGAAATTTGCAAACGTCTCATTTTTTCTATCTGGTTTTTCTGGAATATTTGAAAAACGGGAGAACTTAAACAAATTCGTAGAAGATCAGTGACGTAGGTCACGGGCGAAGCATCTGTGTCAATTGATTTTTTTAAGTTCCGAACGGGAACACAAAAGCAGGTAAAATGAGAGGAAACGTTTAAGATCCGGGTGATTGTGAAGAGAAGCATCCAGAATCAAAACCCGATTCAGAGAACTTATAATCATCTTGAAGGCCGTGGTGCATTCCGAGAAGGGCTTGTTGCCTATAGGTGTCAGATCCTGATCAACAAATTTGTCATGTGTCGTGGTTGCTTCTTTAAAAAAATCGGATGACAGATGTTCTCAAATTATAAAATGCAGTTCCTTTTTACTTCTGTTCTTACTCTCGATTTATAAATGAAGGTGTGAGAAGGTTACGCAATGCTGCTTTATATAAACGAAATATTTGTACACCTACATTAAGATTAACGGAGCGATGTTGTATTAGGCCTACCGGGGAAGAGGAACCCGTAAAACTAAAAATGTCACCGACCATGCCGAAACTCGTGTAATGTCTTATTCCAGCAAGCGAGCACACACATGCCGCTTACTCCAACGGGATAAGAGCACTAATGGTTGGCCATCACACGAAGAGAAAAAAGCAGGTAGACAAATTTGTTTTGTTTTTATGCTCCCAACAACAAGTGGAGGTAGTCGGAATCATCTGGAAACTTTGACGACGGCAGCCCGACACACTGCTTTTTAGCATGTTTCTACTGCGCCTCTTTGAATATTTTGTTTTTACGTATTACTATCACATATTTAGGCGTTGCCTCTTTTCAGTACAAAGAGGAAGTAAAGCATAATGTTTATAACGTAAGAGATTTTTATAGCAACCAGCTGCAACCGAAATTAGTAAATACACTTTTTTTCGATCACACACGCCCTTGACCGCGCAGTACCTATTGAATATCAGTGCCCTTGTTGCGCCAATCGCAGTATCCAGTTCACTCATTGACGAATTACCTATGATGAATGTTCCACTGTGACAAATGAGCCTATTACCAGTTGGCCTATGACGAATTCGGCACGTGACGAAAGGGCCTACACCCATATGTAACGTCCTAGAGAGCCTAGATTTAAGCAGTGTTTAGCGCTACCGGAAAAAGTAACAAAATACGTTACTTGCAAAAATAAAAAGAAGGGATGCCATACCGACCTACGTTACATGAAAAGAAAAAGAACGCTTTACCGTAACCGTTAACGACAAAAAGTAACGCACTTTACTTTTTCGTTACTTTCATTTGCGAGCTGAAACGTTTACTATATCCGCCAGTGCAAGCTGCGTGGCACTAGAATGTCCCGCGAAAGCTCATCATTTCAACAAGACACGGAGGTGCGTCCATTTGCAAACGCTTTTTCAAAGAAATTCTCTCTTCTGTTGCGTTCGCTTTGTAAGGAAGCTGGCTTTGATGATGAGTCATCAGAACTCGGCTTCTTTAATGGTTCCACCTGAATAGTAGCAGCCAAAAACGCGGAAGTATATACGTGGCTGATTTATGACATGTTGGCACGGAACTCAGAGAAGAAGCGGCCTCCTGTATTTGCAGACAAAATAAGACCACCTGAATTTGAAACTTTGAATACATTTTAATCACAACACCGAGATGTACAATTGCTTTCGAATGACTTTCGTGGGGAGATTTCTCGTCTTCAGCTCTGACAACTGGTCCGCAACCTTGAAGATCCGCGCCCAGCACGTTTCAGGAGATATCACAAGGAAGCGCCTTACTTTGGAGCAGAACGATACGGATTGCAGGTTGCCTTCTCGCACAAAGACAGGCACGGGAGCTGCCCGTAAAGGGAGAGGTCGACATTGTAGAAAATCTTGAACCTTTGCTCCCTCGTGGGATTATAAATTGAATTCGGAGGACGTTTATTCATCGTGCATGCCATTGACCGCGATAGCCTTCATTGAAACAGGGTCGATGGGTCTTGCATCGGGGTTTCCGTAAAGCAGAAACGTCGTGTTCAAAACAAAAAAGGGAATTTTTTTGATATAGGGGGGGGAGGAATCATTATTGATGATTCATTCATGACTTGGCGCTTAGAAGCACAAAAAAAAATGAAATGTTTTATTGTTCGGATTTTAGGAGAAGTAACGTAACGCAACTACGTTACTCGTTACTCGTAAGTAACGTAAGTACGTTCTCGTTACTGTTTTGAAAAAGTAACGAGTGCGTTACTACGTTACCGAAAAAAATAGGGACCTTAGCAAACCGTTGCCGTGCGTCGCATGAGCCTTTGAAGCATGCGTTTAAAGGGATGGTGAACCGAACATTTCCGTGTTCATAATAAGCGGCGCACTATCTTTTTCGATGAGTCAGCAGCCCCTGGTGTGCGCGAGCACACGCAACGAAATTGACGTCATAATATCCCGCATTCGACCTATTAACCGTGAGATGGGAGATATGATGACGCAATTCATGCGTTCAGCGCGCGACTGCATGAAGGATGGTGCGCCGCTGAACGCGAAATGTTCGGTTCACTAGCGCGCAAGGCGCTTAAAAGAATGCTTCAAAGGCTCCGGTAGTGCAGCACGCGGAACACGGTAGCATGCTGGTTTGCTAGTGTCCCTAATAACACGTTACCGGTAACGGCGTAACTTGGAACGTTGCCGATGCTAACACTGGATTTGAGGGGCGGCGGAGAAAAGCTCACCGGAGAAAAGCTGATAATGCAATTAATGCGAAGGTGCAAGCGAACTGGACAAGAATGACGATAATATTCCCTGGAGAAGGGGAACAGGGGGACAAAGGAAAGCTCACCGCGAAACCGGCAGATGCGGAGAAAAGCTCACCGGCCCTTAGCGGATGCAGAAAAAAGCTCAACCAATTTTTACATTTTTATTATCTCAGCGGAATGTGCATCACACGTGGCAATTTAACACGATTCGAATTCGACACTTCATTAAAAACAATTGTCCTCTGTTTTGTAATTTTCTTGAAGTTTATTCGGCATGTTTACTAATTGCTCCAGAAATTATCAACCACCCATTTTGTCTATTAATGACGCCGCAAGTATAAAATCAGAACACGGGACACTCGTAAAAGACAGAAATTTATTGACAGCTTGACAGTCCGCCGTCGGTAGCTCTGTCAGATAAAAAGGTTTGTTTTTTGCAAGATCATTGTATAGCAGTATGTGGGCCGTTTCAGCTCTGAAGATTGTGTGGTGCCTGATGGATGAGTAGGTGTTTGTTGATGTGATCAGTGTCGACTACGCTGTTTTCTTTCTGTTTCTTTTCACTAATAAAACTTTAGCTGCGGAATAGCTTCGTTCTGTCGCGTTTATTATCTTTACTCCGTCTTCGTCGTTTGAGCTGTTTTCCTCATGTATAACGTTTACCAAATCACCCAATTCGCTACCTTACAGAAGACTAGTTCTTATATAGGTCAGAAGTAACAACGGTGACAGTGTGCAGCTCTGAAGGTAATGAGTGGTTCGCCCTAGAAGAAAGGCAATATCATACAAAGGCAACGTGTGCAGGGACCCCGGAACCGGGGGGGGGGGGGGGGGCGAGGCAACGGGGCTTGATCAACTGCTGACATTTTCCAGGGGGTGCTGGGCAGTATGGCGAGCCCCCGTGCGTTTGGTTCAAGGCCTACTGAACAATGCCTGCACCCATCCCCCCCCTCTCCCCTCTGTGTTCCCGGTTGGTACGTGGCTTGCCCTTAGCCACGTACTTGGCTAAGGGAAGCACGTGGCTATGCTTATGTTACGGCTGGTTGCCCACCAAATCATGGCACAACCTTCGCACACGAAATTCCAGAAAAAAATTACGAAGCAAAGCAAAGTGTCAGTAAACCGCGGACGACAAAGCACCTCCACAAAAGCGGAGAAAACAAAAGCCGGCTGCCTGCGGCTTGCATAGCACAGTCAAAGAGATCCTCTTCCCCTGTTTGGTCGTTTTCCTTGGACCCTCCCATACTGCACTCGCGTGTTCGGCCATGCGGGGGAACGCGCAGTGCACTGTTTTTGTCCACCCAGCCAGCCGGCTTCTTCGTTTTGCTTCTATTTTGAGCAGTGACGTTTCCCAAAGAACTCAAAAATTTCTTCTAGTTTTTCTTCTTTCTTGCAGCTGAGCTTTTGTCGTTGTTGCTGTTGTTGTTTTGGCTGTCCTGAGCCGAAGCGCGAGGCGGAGGGATGGCCTGCGCGAGAAGAAAGCCCTTCTTGAACGAGGGACTGCCAACACATCTAGCAAGTTGAGGGAATAAAGTACCCCGACTCCCAAGGCAATTGAGAAGGCCTTAGCAGGCGACACAGGTTGTCAAGGGAGAGATTGCACTGCGGTCGGTGTTGAAGCGCCGCTATCACGGTGGTCGTATGAAACATCAAAAATCGCGGCATTCTCGCCTGTATTTCTGTGTTTGGTTTTCGAAAAACCATTTGGTTCTTGGCGAGCCAGCCTGCTATGTTCAGGCGGGCACCCTATTATAAACCCAGACTGTTTCACACTCTTTTCAAAGACGATCATAAAAACAGGAAACATGCTGAAATAAAAAATGGCATCGCCAGTGAAGGTTTACTTCCGAAAGACGACCGCGTCCACCGGTGGTAGACGTTCCTGAAATTTTCAAAAATGCATTGTTATAACTTTCCACGGGAACGAAGCTGCACCGAGAGATTTCACAGGAATGTGTCCGCGATTAAAATACACCTTTTTTGGAAACGTGAATTTTCTACGTGCGGGCGCCCGATTTTCCAGTGCATTTTGCATCGACACCGTAGATCGATGACGCCGTATAGCTACTACTATTGGAACAGATTGTGTCAACATCTCATTGCTTCGTGACAGCAATTTTGGATGAATGAATGGACAGACGGTATAGATAGTGATAATAAACATTCTATAAACAGTAGAATCTTGGTAATGTTTTTTTCCTCCAAGTTTTCCTCTTTATTTCGACCGCCAGCCCCCCACCCCCCCCCCACGTAAAGTACTCTTCCGGGGTCGCTGAACGTGTGGAAAAACCAGCATTAAGGCTAGATAACGTGCATGTCCGTGGAAGAAAGAAACCTCGATATCCAACTAACCGTTCTATCCCGTTTTCAAAGGTTAACAAAAGTTCCAAAGAGAGTTTCAGGCACCGCGAGTTGTTGCTTTCGCATAGGACAGCGCTTTCCGGATTTTTGTCGGCATTGAGCGAGTTTTAGCTTTTTTTAGGCTTTTGAGGCAGACCTTATTAGGTTTTCGATGCTTTTTTCTGTTTTTCAAGTTCATAACGTTTGCAGTTAGGTTTTCGATTGCCTAGAGAGTAAACCACGGAAAACCCTCACCCGCAAATATTAATTTGTAGAAATAATACCCAAGAAGCTTAACTATAGGCATGAGTGAATAGAGGATTTTGGGTCTGATTCAAATTCGAAGCGAATAGTGATTTTGGCCGAATAATTTCGAGTCGAATAGTTCGAATAGAACAAGCATCAAATACCACAAGATATGTTTAAACTATAGTTTTATATTTGCCCTTATTTGGTATTAGAAGTCCTGTAATTGTTAATTTTAGGTGTACTGAGCTTGGGAGTACAAAATGGTCGAAATGGTCGGAAGCTTGCGCCACCTGGCTGGAAACCAGAGTATTCGAAAAGGTCGAATAATTCGATATTGTCGAATAATTTGATATTGTCGTATACTTAAATTCGATTCGAAGCGAATGCCGAATAAAACAGAATTCGATTGGCTGTTCGTAATAGCCGAACATTCGCCCATCCCTACTTAACAAATATTACAAAAAACGACATTTTATTTTTTACATAATTGACGGATTTCAATGATAAATTGTTTTAGGTTACGCATGATCCGGCAACCCCTATATGAAAATAAGGAGAAAAAAATCGGTGAGCTTTTCTCAGCATCCGCTCTATGGCCGGTGAGCTTTTCTTCGCATCCGCCGGTTTCGCGGTGAGCTTTTTCTCCGGTGAGCTTTTCTCTGGTGAGCTTTGCTCCGTTTTTCGGGTTTACGAGAGGGAGTAACTTGAATCAATGGGGAGCGTTTTCATTTTGAATGGCTGACGCCTTTTGCACTTATTGGTCCCAAATGCGCATGCGCTGTGTTTTCGAGTCGAGAGGAGGAAAGCTGGCGAAGAAGCCTGAGACGCTTGCAGACAACCAACGCTTTCGTCTGCTCATCGCAACTCGCCTTACAAACGCTGCCCATAAACCACGTGACCCTGTTCGAGCCGTTGGAAACTCTCTGAAACCTTG
Source organism: Ixodes ricinus (assembly GCA_037355805.1). Lineage (NCBI taxonomy): Eukaryota > Metazoa > Arthropoda > Arachnida > Ixodida > Ixodidae > Ixodes > Ixodes ricinus. The sequence goes on from JAZHYW010066011.1 coordinate 8,221, forward strand.
GCTCCCTATAGCGTCCTCACGCAACATAGTGCCGTCTGCTATGCTCTACCAGACGTGGCGTTTTTCCCGTAGAAGAACCAGCACGCACGTTATATTTCCTTGAAAAACCTAAGCAGCAGACGATCTTGAAACCACGTTGGTTCCATATGTTTCTTAATCCTGGCCACGAGTAGGAGGGCCCCCAATGGGTCCGATGGGAATTCTATGCGATTCGGGCTCGTTATATCCGGCGCGGCACTGGGCAGGACTCGAGCCACTGAATAAGTCACGCTTAGAGCATCGGTACGCGATTCCCGATGGTTTTTCGAGCGCCACCATTTATGTGCTTAGTAGAGAGCGGGCGCAATTGGGGTCGTTAGAATTCGAAAATGCGGCTTGCTAGCTCTAGATACGGCGTCGGAACGCTCAGGCGATAACCCGGACGTGCAAGACACCTATACAGAGCGCAAGTTCGTCTGCTTCTTTTGCAAGGGCTTGTGGTGGCGGATGAACGGCGAGTTCTGATTGGCTCCGATCGAAGGATGGTGGGTAGACCTCAAGCGAGCTGCCTTGAGGTCCACCCAATATCCTTCAATCAGAGCCAATCAAAGCTCGGCGTTCTGACGTCACCACAACTCCCTGCAAAACAAGCAGACGAACTTGCGCTCCGTATAGGGGATGCGCGTTGCCAACTCCAGGAGTGACAGCGTCCAGGTAACGTCGTATAGTGAGGCGCTGCCCGCTACGTCCTAGTCTAATGCCCCTGCCGGCTGTGTGTCTCGATCTCGCTCTGGAGGAAAACGTTTGTCACCTTGACACTCGAAACCTACCCACGTCTAGCGTTGCTCGTGGTGTATTTTCCCCTCATTCGTTCCGCAGGAGCTGCTTGGAGCTTCGGGTACAATCGCGTGTCCTGCAGTTGTAGGCGGCACGTGCGGCAATACACAGCCCCGTGATTTTCGTTTATCTATACGCTGGATGTTGCATCTGCTGCGAAACGTTTCTGTGTTTGACGGACCGGAAATCGCTTCAGGATGACATTCGCCAGTGTCAGTAAATTATAAAGTTTACACGAAAAGTATTTTTCGTTCCTTTTATTATCGGACTGCTCTAATTCCCCCGCTTGCGAATCGAGTGCATATGTACTGGGGGTTGAGACGATCGCGGTGCTTTTTGACAGTCGCATAGACTTAATATCATGTTCTCAATTTTCGAGTCTTGTGTAAAAAAAAAAGAAAAAAAAGAAAGTTTGCGCCGACTGCGGTCCGAGCGTTTTGTATAGCGCTGTGCTCAGCTGAGTTAACACTGATATGAAAGGTTGGCTGCCACACAAGATGTATATGCCTGTCCGGCCGTGGTCTACTCAAAATGCTTCTGCTATGATCCGCATCGTGGTGCCACTGTCTCGTCGCGCTTTAGATAGTCGCAAATAGTCACAAGAAACGCATAAGAGAAGCTTAATAAACGGGAACCCTACTATCGCTTCGTAACCAATCTCATTGCAGCACCACGCTGAAAAGTACGCCGCGAATCACAAATGGAGAAGAATAATCACAAAAGGCCAAGCCATGCGTTTTTTCAACTAGTCAGCTCTGAAACTCTCGAACCTCGTGATTCAAAGAAGTGCCACATCCTTGTAAAGGTTCGCTAAGTTCTTGCTATGTGGGAAAGTATACGCGCGTACCCCGTTTTGTATATATAGTTACCATTAAGATAAGGAGGGTGTGGTTTTATTATAATTCCACTTGAGACGTTTATAACGAAATCATGGCGAGCGGTAGAATCGCATTCGCAACGCTGTGTCTCTTAGGTTGTCAGTTACGTATTACTCGGTAATTGCCGACTGCTAAAGAAAACTGGGGCTTCGTAGATTGCTATCGCGTGGCAGCTGATTCGTTAGGACAGACTTCGCGAGACACCACTGTAAAGACTGGTGGAGAATATGTTTCATCTGGTTATTCGCTATGTTTTTATCGCTAACGCAATGATTTCATTGTGTTCTGGGAAGCAGAGCAAGCTTGTCATGAGTGTGCGGCTATTAGGTTATGTATATTAGTGCGAGCGCAAGTTGTCTGAGTAAATGTGGTGTATGGAGAACATTTCGTTCCCAAAGTATTCAAACGTTAGCCTGGAACAAAAATGAAACAAATATAATATGGTACCAAAAATTCCTTCTCGTCCATCTTGCGTAGTCTTAAAAATTGTAGAGATCATTAAGATGGCAGTCAAGATGTGTGGCTTGGTTCTGATTTATTATATATAATCGAGAGCACCTGTGTGCGCTAACTTGCACTCGAGATCAATAACATTCTGAATAACTTGCATAGTTTCATTACGGTTACCTTATCCTATTACTGTCTATTACTTGTCCTATTACGTGCGCCTTGGCGCGGAAGTAGTGAACGCTTACTAAGTAACACGTTGCATGGCCCCTTTCAGACGGGCCAATGGGTCAACCAGGAGTATGTCCCAGCATCATACCAAAGTACTGAGCACGGCTTTATTAAAAATATTTTAACCTAATAGCGTAACTTAGCATGAATATAACAGGCATATAAAAATTGTCAGCTTTAGCATAGCGCTTTCGCAGGCTACCGCAAGCATGGTAACACTCCTGACGCGCACTTAATAGCACGCTGCAAAGTAACAGCACGAGCTTTTATCGCCATACAAGGTAGCGTTATGCTAAAACGCATCATTAACGAAAGCGGGTATATAAAAGGAAAGTTTTTTTCTTCAACCTCGAATGAACTAAGTGAAAAAAAAGATCAAAATATATTTAATAAACACAAACGTTATACACATACCGTTGTTACCTCTCCACGCAGTCACCACGCAGATTTAGGTAATTATCATAATGTGGCACAATTTTCTGCATGCCCCCCTCAAAGAAGTTTACCGGTTGTGTTCTCAATCATGTGTCATCACGCGTTCGAAAAACTGTCTGTCGCCACAGACGTTCTTCCCAGACCTCCGTCATCATCATACGGGCCTGTTCGTATTCCCCGAAACTTCGTGCAATCGCCTTTAGATACTTTACAGGTCTGTGGCGACTGGCGGCCTTGTTGAGCGCGTGATAGAATGACTAAATACCAAGACGGTAACTTTTTTAAAACAAAAGTATCTGAACGCTCCTGACACATCATGAAGAAGGTCATAAGTATGTTCTGTGCTTTCGCGGTGAAGTGGCTATAGTATGTATTGAACGTTAGTGTATATTATTTTTTATCACTTGTTTTTTACGCAGATTTTTTAGGTTAAAGATACAGTTTATTTCACCTTTCGTACAAGGTGCTTATGTTAACGCGCGGCTTTGTCCTAGCGTCTAATTCTCATGTCTCCTTGCACGAATGAGACGCTAGATGAAGCAACGCTTGCGCAAGTACCTTTAGTAGCGGTTTACTGTAAGTATGAATAAGAGTATTTATGCTAAACAACCAAGCTCAGGTGTTGTTATTGTTCTCATTGTCCTTGTTAGTTATTGTTATTATTGTTCTTGAGTTGTTGGAGTATACCCCAGAAGGGGACTGGCCACTGGTCGCTTCACTAACACGTGCACCTTCTTTTTTGTTTCCTTTTCCATGTCTTCAGCTGTCCAACTGAACGGTATGTGCAGCTTTTTTAATGTGTCGTCTGTATGTTGTTCGTGGACCCTTCCTTGTTTCCCGCCAAAACCCGTTGTAGAGGTCTGAACTTCTATGTAGTGTTCGTTTTTTCCTGCTTGTTTGTTGCGTCGTTTAGTTTTTAGTTGCACCATGCTTGCACATCCGCTTTTCATTGTGCTTTTTAGTTACGCTTCATGCGATCTTTATTGACGCTTTACATGTATGTCATGCTCGCTGTAATCTAGTTTTCATGTTATTTGTACCTCGGTCAAATTGTAGAGACGTGAAACCGTAGTTGTGCACGATGCTTGCATCTGCATTAAGCTTTCGCGTGTCACAATGCTGCACAAAGGTCGCCTTGTTGATGATTGGCGTATCCGCCAAGCAATGTCTTGTTCTGCTCGTGCAGCTTCGTGTTTTAACGGCCAGGTGCTTATTTGTTTTTGTGCAGTCATACCTAAGCAGCTTTAGTCATTTTTACAGGTCTCCCGGTTTCATTAATGGGCTGTCGCGGCTTTTTGCCGAAATTAAAATATGAATTTGTCGAGTTATGGGGATAAAGGAAAGCAACATAAACGGCGGAAAGGACTAGAAGAGGACAGACTATATTTTCCAACTTTCAGCTTGTGCATTTATTGACGTTCCTCAACGACACTCGCCGATTCGCTTCAGCGTCGGCCTGACTCAAAGAGTGAAGGTGAAAGGAGAGGAAGAAAGGGACAAGCGGCGAAGGGTCTTTGTCGGCGAAGTGACGCGCGTGGCGTTAGACCACCAAAGTGGGCTGCAGTTGTGGACGAAGATACGAGATCTCGGTGTAGGAGAGGCTTGAGCGAGGGGGAGCCAACGTTACCGGGGTGTGACGCATGGCGAAGGCCTCGATTATCTCCCGGCTCTGCCGTGACCTGTGACCTCCAACTGTGCGGGTGCCATTGAACTCTGGATCGCAAGCTGTGCAGGCGTAAACATGGTGGGCTATCGGGCGGACGGTTTGAGCGGATGGGATGCAGCTTGTTTCACCTCATTGGCGCGATCGGCGTATTTTAGGGACGTGAATAAAGGCAAAACTGCCAGTTGGAAAGATGTTTTTTTTTCTGTTCTCGTCATTTCCGCCGTTCATGTTGCTTTTTTATTCTCGTAACTATACCAGCACGCTCTAATTTGTAAAAGAAAGGTAGATTCAGTCGTTTATATGTGACCACATTGTCACATCAAAACCTCGCAGTACCTAGCGGCGGAAACACAAATCTGTAAAAGGAGGCCAGAAAAAAAAATGGTTTCGGTCGTCAATTATTTTACATATTCTGGTCCGGGCGGGAGCTAGCAGGTTTCGACAAAGATTTGTTGTTTGTTTTTGTGCAAGGGTTTACAAACAAATCATTCGTGAAACTGTGCTTTTTTAAATTATGCGCCCTCAATAGCATTTCACTCAACACGGGGAGTGCAGATAATGATTATGAGCCTCAATATCTGACTTTCTGCCCGAATTGGAGCTTTCTTCGGTGATGCTTTGACTACAGATACCGCATCCAACGCGCACGCGACGTTCAATTCCTTGTTGCAGTAAGTCCCTTCCAAATGGATAAGTAAAGGCACTCAATACCGTGAGCGCATCAGGGACTGTAATCTCAATAGGGGAACTATAGTAACTCACAGCATAAAAAATGGATGATATGGCGAGCTCTAAGCACTTTATTATCGCTCCTCAGTAAATTAGATTGCGCATTAGCTAATAAGAACGCCGAAAGCGAATCACGAAGTGAAGTGCGTAGTAAACATTATTAGCTGTACACTGGTATTTATTCGGTAGTGCTTTGACTGCAGATACTGCATCAATACGCACGCGACTATGGAGAGAGTCCTTTCCCACGCAATGAGCATTATGATTGGTGTCTCTGTGCTGCCATCTGTGGATACCCCGTTCATGTATTGAGGCTCATGGTCAACCAAGTAGTGCTAAAAGGGGCGGTAAACATTGGGCCGAGGAAGCTGACAGCAGGTAGTGCCCAACCCGTCAGTAACTCTCGTATACAAACGTACAACCACTGCTACGTTGCGAAGCTGACGCCGGAGCCGCTGACGCCATCTGTCGGGTGTTGCGCGAGTCCGAGTGTGCGTGAATAGCAAACGGTTAAAAAACAAAACAAAAACATTTACCTTTTTTTTTACTTTTTACTCAGGTAAGTTTGTTATCTGAAATATTCATGTGATGATTCCACCACCTTCGGCCACCTCTGTGGTAAATCGTAGTGCAATATCATACCAAACCAATATGTGAGGTCACTTTAAAGGATTCTCCTGGATTTGTGGACGCGGTGCGTATCGTGAGTTCGTGTTTTCGGTCAAGTACGTTTTTTAGTTTACAGCCGTTCTACCGGTATACCTTCGTGTGATGATTACTGCGCCATGCACGGTTAAAGATCCTTTAATCTCTGACAGCTTAACGAAGGACTCATAGCGCATGCGAAATTCTGGTTATACAAACATGAATTCAAAATATTTTACTTTTTAGCTTGACTATCTTGTTGTGCCAACTTTTTTGCCTGTGTGTTTTCTGCTTATTTTATTATTGGGTTGAAACAGGAACAACAGCACGGAAAGCTGATATGATATCTTACAATTCCTCTACCTGCCAGTTTTGAGGTAGGCTTCACCCCAGTAAGGGACATATTGAGGCGGTGCATCCTTTACAGGGTACGTCTCTGTGGTCGTTTTGAGGGTCCGCTCGTGGAACGGTTGGCGCCGTTGAGGAGGGAGAGGTACATCTTTAAGAAAGAATAAAAGAGAAAGAGGACGAGACACAGGATGGCACTTGTATATTTTCTTGTATACCTGGTTTTGAATTTCGTTATATGTTTTGGAGTACAGCTGGCGACAACTGGCGTCCGCCTGGGATATTAGTTATTTTTGTTGCATGTTAGAGAGGTAGATGTTTTTGTTCTGGTTTTCTCGAATGTTCCATCCGGCGCCGTAAACTCTTTACGAGACTCAAGCTTGTTTCTTTCTTTCATGTTGTTTTAATTTTCTGCCAATTTTTTTAAAGCACATTCGCAGCGCAACATTTGAGTACGTGTTGTTATTTTGATTTACTTATTGCGTTCTAGGGCATATTCGCTGCACGTTTTACGCGTCTTTTTCACACGCAACGTCAAACTCCTGCCAAAATCAAAATAAAAAAAAACTGTTTTATGAGTGTTTTTTTTACCGTGTCTTACGTGCGCGCTTGATGACGTCACGCAAGATTTGAGCACCGCCAACGCACACTAATCTGCGAAAAAAAAAAAACGTTTAAATAGTAAAATAAAACACCATTATTTTTGGATTTTGTGGTAGAAAGACCTTGGAGCAGGATCCGAAAATAACAAAAAGATCAGCGATAAAACAAACAACTGGTATCGCTGTTTTGAGTTGCTAAAATAAATCCTGAAACATTCTTACGCTTCATCCTTAATAACGGTGTGACGTACATTTTGTTTGATCTGTTCGTGTATTTGAATTTTTGAGAAAAAAGTATCCGTGCTCTTAAACAAGCGTTTAGTGTTGGTTGCAAAGAGCTGCGTCAGTAAGAGGACATCCGATTTCAGATTTTTTCTTAAATTATCCAAATGAAAGATTTACAGTTTGTATATGCCAAAGTAACGAATGACGTCTGCCATAGTTTCACACCGAATCACTAGAATTTAGTTTAGATGAACTGGGTATCTTTGGATATGCCTTCAAGAACTGCATGACAAAGCGCCTTCCCTGCGGCAAGTCTTCTACAAACTGCGGGCAACTTGGACGGAGCTTGAACCAGCCGACTTGGCTTTGGAGTTTATCAAGGGTATTATGACGTGGAAATGCGATAGAAGGTCAGCAAGTGCAGAAGGGCTTAATGCCTTATTGACATATAGTCAAAAGTGCAGATGCAAGAACAGTGTGTACGCAAAGGCCGATGCCCAGGGTTACGTAGTTAGAACCGCGTGATAACAGGCAAGCATGCTTTTTCAGGAACGATTAAGTACAGCTTGCATGACAATGCAGTACGTCTGACACATCACTGCTGCAATAAAATCAGCAACCTGAAAAAATATTCGTCTGATGTTTTTAATCTTTGTTATCTTAACAAAATGTTTAATGTGGGCGTCTAGGATTCTACTGAAGCATCATCGAATATTCTGGTCTGCGAATCTGCGTATAAAACGTATCTGCTAATCGGCATTTAGTATCTACTCCCCCCGACACACACACACACACACACACACACACACACACACACGCGCGCACGCGCACACACACACACACGCACACACACACACGCACACGCGCATACACACACACACGCACGCACGCACACACACACACAAACACACACACACATACACACACGCGCGCGCACACGCACGCACAGAGACACACACACACACACATACATATATATATATTATAGGTAAATGAACAATAAAAGATCCTTGTAGATATTCCTAACCGATGGCAGGTTTCATATATAGTGATGCCTAACGGAAAAGATGACCCCGTCTTGATTGTTACAATGTGATACTGGTATGAAAAACAGTACAGCTTGTCGGAAAACAATTTAGGAGAGTGTTTTTTTCTATTTCTAAAATACACTACACGTAGGCGAACGTTCAGATTCTGCCGAAATGTAACGTTGGCGGTCCGTACAAAATGACATACTTTCTGAGCTTGCCGTTATCAAAATCAAAAAGCTATAAACGATTTTTAGAAACTTTTAATAAAGAAATGATGACCGACAAAGCCCCCGAGTAGAAAAAATGGCGTTGGCCACTCGAAACAGGCCGCATTTTTTTATTGAAAATTTTCGGAAATCATCAATAAATTTTGAAACAAATTGCGACAAACTCTTAAACCTTCAGACATTTGGTCCGGATTGTGATGCTATATATGAGTGGAGGCTGAGCTACGGAAGTACGTAGATTAGGTTTTGCGCTAAGAAAAACACTGTATACGTTTTTCCGAGGCTCTCGGTACAATTATAAAATAATTGTATAATGCTTATTACCTACAGTCAGTAATTCTTGAATATGTGTCCACCCAGAAAAACTGCAGAATACGTGCAAGCGAAATCATCCACACTGTGTTTCTTTTTCTTAGTCTCTAGGGTATACATATGTGATAAGTATTAAACAATACTCATAATATACTCATTTTTAAGTCTAAGTGTTAGACAATACTCAATATTTTAATAAAAAATAGCTTCAAAGTGGCCCTTACCCTTAAAGTTCTAGAATGCATGAA
>JAZHYW010066012.1:0-16905 GCA_037355805.1 Ixodes ricinus
GGCCGGTGAGCTTTTCTCGCACTGGCGGTTTTCGGTGGGCTTTGTTTCAGTCAACGTTTCTCCGGTGAGCATTTTTCTGGATTCTGCAAAATACAGGTTGCAAAGATGTTGCCATATTGTTCGAATGGTGCTGCTTCGAGTCGCAGTAGTTATTTGTAGTCGTGACTGCTAGCTTACGTATTTAATAATCCCCGTATGCGATAACGGTGTTAGCGCCTGATTGTTAGTGCAGACCAGAGCCGTATATAAAGAGAGTTTGGTCAATGGGGAGTGCAGGTGGAGCCAGAAGCTTGGCATGCTCTCTTGGTCAGCCAGAAGCAAACATACCTCTTTAGTGGTGGTGGCGAGAAACAGCTTGAATAAAAGCGTGTAGAGGTAAATGCAACCATGCCATTCATGAGTTAAAAAATATGGCACACGTGATGTTTCGACTGCGGTCACGCAAAAGGTCGCGGCACCGAATAGCGGCTCGCTCCAACTCTGTTCTCGCTCGGACGGAGTCTGATTCCGGTCGGACGGCCGATTCCCGGCCCCGACGCCTGGCGTACAATTACGTTGATTCGTTCTGCTACAGATACTGGGTTTCGCGACCGTGTCATCGAAAAATCACGTGCACCATACTTTTCGGTCACCGAGTTAGTCAGCGGACGTAATCTTTATTAATTTTGTTCCTCGCAACCACCTGGGGTATAATTCGCTGACGTCTGGCTGGCCTCATTCGGAATTTGTGAAGACGCTCCCGACGTCACGCCCAGCCCGCTTTCGACTTCAATGACGCCTCCTCATTTGCTGCTATTCTTCCCAGTGTGTGGCTGGGAACTCTCTTCTTTATACAGGCGGCTCTGGTGCAGAGCATATAATCGAGTCGGCTCAGATTTACACTGGGAATTCAATACAGGTCAGTGGAGCATATATATAACGGGGACAAGGCCCGCTCGTCGCATGTCGATGCGTCATAGCGGGGACTGGTATTGCGGCCCGTTCGTCGCAGGAACCGTCTCGCCGGGAGCAAATCGGTCACGCCGTGCAATTTAGTCGCCACATAAATGTCCCCCAAGAATGTGATCGTTTTGTTTTAAAGCGACAGCCTCTTAGCGCCTGTTTCCGGGTTTGAGCGGTGCTCGGCGTAAACGCGCGTGCTGATTATGGGATCGCGCTCAGTAGTTTTCCTCGCCAAATTTGGCGGGTTTAAGTTTCAGCTAGCCTTGGCGGGGAAATGTTTTTTCTGTTAAATTTACCGTGAAAATTTCCCCGTTGAATTTAGCAGGAAAATTTCAGCTAAATTTATAGGGTAAACTTTCTCGCTAAATTTAGCGTGGAGATTTTCCCGCTAAATTTAGCGGAAAAATTCCCACGCTAAATTTAGCGAGCTAGTGTTGACGTTGAAAGGACATCACGGCTTCGTGTCTCGTCACTCATGAACAAATTCAGCGCAGGAGGAGAGGAGGAGGGAAGAGGAGGAAGAAGGGGCATACCCTCCTTCCTCCTCCTCAAGAGCTGCGCTCTAGTTTCGCATTACAGAAATTTGCAAACGTCTCATTTTTTCTATCTGGTTTTTCTGGAATATTTGAAAAACGGGAGAACTTAAACAAATTCGTAGAAGATCAGTGACGTAGGTCACGGGCGAAGCATCTGTGTCAATTGATTTTTTTAAGTTCCGAACGGGAACACAAAAGCAGGTAAAATGAGAGGAAACGTTTAAGATCCGGGTGATTGTGAAGAGAAGCATCCAGAATCAAAACCCGATTCAGAGAACTTATAATCATCTTGAAGGCCGTGGTGCATTCCGAGAAGGGCTTGTTGCCTATAGGTGTCAGATCCTGATCAACAAATTTGTCATGTGTCGTGGTTGCTTCTTTAAAAAAATCGGATGACAGATGTTCTCAAATTATAAAATGCAGTTCCTTTTTACTTCTGTTCTTACTCTCGATTTATAAATGAAGGTGTGAGAAGGTTACGCAATGCTGCTTTATATAAACGAAATATTTGTACACCTACATTAAGATTAACGGAGCGATGTTGTATTAGGCCTACCGGGGAAGAGGAACCCGTAAAACTAAAAATGTCACCGACCATGCCGAAACTCGTGTAATGTCTTATTCCAGCAAGCGAGCACACACATGCCGCTTACTCCAACGGGATAAGAGCACTAATGGTTGGCCATCACACGAAGAGAAAAAAGCAGGTAGACAAATTTGTTTTGTTTTTATGCTCCCAACAACAAGTGGAGGTAGTCGGAATCATCTGGAAACTTTGACGACGGCAGCCCGACACACTGCTTTTTAGCATGTTTCTACTGCGCCTCTTTGAATATTTTGTTTTTACGTATTACTATCACATATTTAGGCGTTGCCTCTTTTCAGTACAAAGAGGAAGTAAAGCATAATGTTTATAACGTAAGAGATTTTTATAGCAACCAGCTGCAACCGAAATTAGTAAATACACTTTTTTTCGATCACACACGCCCTTGACCGCGCAGTACCTATTGAATATCAGTGCCCTTGTTGCGCCAATCGCAGTATCCAGTTCACTCATTGACGAATTACCTATGATGAATGTTCCACTGTGACAAATGAGCCTATTACCAGTTGGCCTATGACGAATTCGGCACGTGACGAAAGGGCCTACACCCATATGTAACGTCCTAGAGAGCCTAGATTTAAGCAGTGTTTAGCGCTACCGGAAAAAGTAACAAAATACGTTACTTGCAAAAAATAAAAGAAGGGATGCCATACCGACCTACGTTACATGAAAAGAAAAAGAACGCTTTACCGTAACCGTTAACGACAAAAAGTAACGCACTTTACTTTTTCGTTACTTTCATTTGCGAGCTGAAACGTTTACTATATCCGCCAGTGCAAGCTGCGTGGCACTAGAATGTCACCGCGAAAGCTCATCATTTCAACAAGACACGGAGGTGCGTCCATTTGCAAACGCTTTTTCAAAGAAATTCTCTCTTCTGTTGCGTTCGCTTTGTAAGGAAGCTGGCTTTGATGATGAGTCATCAGAACTCGGCTTCTTTAATGGTTCCACCTGAATAGTAGCAGCCAAAAACGCGGAAGTATATACGTGGCTGATTTATGACATGTTGGCACGGAACTCAGAGAAGAAGCGGCCTCCTGTATTTGCAGACAAAATAAGACCACCTGAATTTGAAACTTTGAATACATTTTAATCACAACACCGAGATGTACAATTGCTTTCGAATGACTTTCGTGGGGAGATTTCTCGTCTTCAGCTCTGACAACTGGTCCGCAACCTTGAAGATCCGCGCCCAGCACGTTTCAGGAGATATCACAAGGAAGCGCCTTACTTTGGAGCAGAACGATACGGATTGCAGGTTGCCTTCTCGCACAAAGACAGGCACGGGAGCTGCCCGTAAAGGGAGAGGTCGACATTGTAGAAAATCTTGAACCTTTGCTCCCTCGTGGGATTATAAATTGAATTCGGAGGACGTTTATTCATCGTGCATGCCATTGACCGCGATAGCCTTCATTGAAACAGGGTCGATGGGTCTTGCATCGGGGTTTCCGTAAAGCAGAAACGTCGTGTTCAAAACAAAAAAGGGAATTTTTTTGATATAGGGGGGGGAGGAATCATTATTGATGATTCATTCATGACTTGGCGCTTAGAAGCACAAAAAAAAATGAAATGTTTTATTGTTCGGATTTTAGGAGAAGTAACGTAACGCAACTACGTTACTCGTTACTCGATAAGCAACGTACGTCTTCTCGTTACTGTTTTGAAAAAGTAACGAGTGCGTTACTACGTTACCGAAAAAAATAGGGACCTTAGCAAACCGTTGCCGTGCTCCGCATGAGCCTTTGAAGCATGCGTTTAAAGGGATGGTGAACCGAACATTTCCGTGTTCATAATAAGCGGCGCACTATCTTTTTCGATGAGTCAGCAGCCCCTGGTGTGCGCGAGCACACGCAACGAAATTGACGTCATAATATCCCGCATGCAAGCTATTAAGTGTGAATGGGAGATATGATGACGTCAATTTCGTTGCGTTTTCTGCGCACCAGGAGCTGACCATCGAAAAGATAGTGCGCCGCTTATTAGCAGAAATGTCGGTTCATATCCTAGCGCGCGCGGGTTGTACCGTGACCGCGGGGCGAGCGCTTAAAAGCACATCAAGGCTACGGTAGTGCTGCCCCGCAGAAGGTGTGGCCAACATGCCGGGATTTCTCTTCCCTGTCCACAATAAAAAAAGTGCGGTGCGACACGGCAACGGTTTGCTAAGGTCCCTAGTAACACGTTACCGGTAACGGCGTAACTTGGAACGCGTTACCGCTAACACTGGATTTGAGGGGCGGCCGAGAAAAGCTCACCGGAGAAAAGCTGATAATGCAATTAATGCGAAGGTGCAAGCGAACTGGACAAGAATGACGATAATATTCCCTGGAGAAGGGGAACAGGGGGACAAAGGAAAGCTCACCGCAAAACCGGCAGATGCGGAGAAAAGCTCACCGGCCCTTAGCGGATGCAGAAAAAAGCTCAACCAATTTTTACATTTTTATTATCTCAGCGGAATGTGCATCACACGTGGCAATTTAACACGATTCGAATTCGACACTTCATTAAAAACAATTGTCCTCTGTTTTGTAATTTTCTTGAAGTTTATTCGGCATGTTTACTAATTCTCCAGAAATTATCAACCACCCATTTTGTCTATTAATGACGCCGCAAGTATAAAATCAGAACACGGGACACTCGTAAAAGACAGAAATTTATTGACAGCTTGACAGTCCGCCGTCGGTAGCTCTGTCAGATAAAAAGGTTTGTTTTTTGCAAGATCATTGTATAGCAGTATGTGGGCCGTTTCAGCTCTGAAGATTGTGTGGTGCCTGATGGATGAGTAGGTGTTTGTTGATGTGATCAGTGTCGACTACGCTGTTTTCTTTCTGTTTCTTTTCACTAATAAAACTTTAGCTGCGGAATAGCTCCGTTCTGTCGCGTTTATTATCTTTACTCCGTCTTCGTCGTTTGAGCTGTTTTCCTCATGTATAACGTTTACCAAATCACCCAATTCGCTACCTTACAGAAGACTAGTTCTTATATAGGTCAGAAGTAACAACGGTGACAGTGTGCAGCTCTGAAGGTAATGGGTGGTTCGCCCTAGAAGAAAGGCAATATCATACAAAGGCAACGTGTGCAGGGACCCCGGAACCGGGGGGGGGGGGGGGGGCGAGGCAACGGGGTCTTGATCAACTGCTGACATTTTCCAGGGGGTGCTGGGCAGTATGGCGAGCCCCCGTGCGTTTGGTTCAAGGCCTACTGAACAATGCCTGCACCCATCCCCTCCCCCTCCCCTCTGTGTTCCTGGTTGGTACGTGGCTTGCCCTTAGCCACGTACTTGGCTACAGGAAGCACGTGGCTATGCTTATGTTACGGCTGGTTGCCCACCAAATCACGGCACAACCTTCGCACACGAAATTCCAGAAAAAAATTACGAAGCAACGCAAAGTGTCAGTAAACCGCGGACGACAAAGCACCTCCACAAAAGCGGGAAAACAAAACCGCGCGCTTGCGGCTTGCATAGCACAGTCAAAGAGATCTCTTCCCCTGTTTGGTCGTTTTCCTTGGACCCTCCCATACTGCACTCGCGTGTCGGCCATGCGGGGGAACGCGCAATGCACTGTTTTTGTCCACCCAGCCAGCCGGCTTCTTCGTTTTGTTTCTATTTTGAGCAGTGACGTTTCCCAAAGAACTCAAAAATTTCTTCTAGTTTTTCTTCTTTCTCGCAGCTGAGCTTTTGTCGTTGTTGCTGTTGTTGTTTTGGTTGTTCTGAGCCGAAGCGCGAGGCGGAGGGATGGCCTGCGCGAGAAGAAAGCCCTTCTTGAACGAGGGACTGCCAACACATCTAGCAAGTTGAGGGAATAAAGTACCCCGACTCCCAAGGCAATTGAGAAGGCCTTAGCAGGCGACACAGGTTGTCAAGGGAGAGATTGCACTGCGGTCGGTGTTGAAGCGCCGCTATCACGGTGGTCGTATAAAACATCAAAAATCGCGGCATTCTCGCCTGTATTTCTGTGTTTGGTTTTCGAAAAACCATTTGGTTCTTGGCGAGCCAGCCTGCTATGTTCAGGCGGGCACCCTATTATAAACCCAGACTGTTTCACACTCTTTTCAAAGACGATCATAAAAACAGGAAACATGCTGAAATAAAAAATGGCATCGCCAGTGAAGGTTTACTTCCGAAAGACGACCGCGTCCACCGGTGGTAGACGTTCCTGAAATTTTCAAAAATGCATTGTTATAACTTTCCACGGGAACGAAGCTGCACCGAGAGATTTCACAGGAATGTGTCCGCGATTAAAATACACCTTTTTTGGAAACGTGAATTTTCTACGTGCGGGCGCCCGATTTTCCAGTGCATTTTGCATCGACACTGTAGATCGATGACGCCGTATAGCTACTACTATTGGAACAGATTGTGTCAACATCTCATTGCTTCGTGACAGCAATTTTGAATGAATGAATGGACAGACAGTATAGATAGTGATAATAAACATTCTATAAACAGTAGAATCTTGGTAATGTTTTTTTTCCTCCAAGTTTTCTCCTTTATTTCGACCGCCAGCCCCCCCCCCCCCCCCCACGTAAAGTACTCTTCCGGGGTCGCTGAACGTGTGGAAAAACCAGCATTAAGGCTAGAAAACGTGCATGTCCGTGGAAGAAAGAAACCTCGATATCCAACTAACCGTTCTATCCCGTTTTCAAAGGTTAAAAAAAATTCCAAAGAGAGTTTCAGGCACCGCGTTGTTGCGCATGACCTTTCCGGATTTTTGGCATTGAGAGTTTTGCTTTTTTAGGTTTTAGGCAGACCTTATTAGGTTTTCGATGTTTTTTCTGTTTTTCAAGTTCATAAAGTTTGCAGTTAGGCTTTCGTTGCCTAGAGAGTAAACCACGGAAAACCCTCACCCGCAAATATTAATTTGTAGAAATAATACCCAATAAGCTTAACTATAGGCATGAGTGAATAGAGGATTTTGGGTCCGATTCAAATTCGAAGCGAATAGTGATTTTGGCCGAATAATTTCGAGTCGAATAGTTCGAATAGAACAAGCATCAAATACCACGAGATATGTTTAAACTATAGTTTTATATTTGCCCTTATTTGGTATTAGAAGTCCTGTAATTGTTAATTTTAGGTGTACTGAGCTTGGGAGTACAAAATGGTCGAAATGATCGGAAGCTTGCGCCACCTGGCTGGAAACCAGAGTATTCGAAAAGGTCGAATAATTCGATATTGTCGAATAATTTGATATTGTCGTATACTTAAATTCGATTCGAAGCGAATGCCGAATAAAACAGAATTCGATTGGCTGTTCGTAATAGCCGAACATTCGCCCATCCCTACTTAACAAATATTACAAAAAACGACATTTTATTTTTTACATAATTGACGGATTTCAATGATAAATTGTTTTAGGTTACGCATGATCCGGCAACCCCTATATGAAAATAAGGAGAAAAAAAATCGGTGAGCTTTTCTCAGCATCCGCTCTATGGCCGGTGAGCTTTTCTTCGCATCCGCCGGTTTCGCGGTGAGCTTTTTCTCCGGTGAGCTTTTCTCTTGTGAGCTTTGCTCCGTTTTTCGGGTTTACCGAGAGGGAGTAACTTGAATCAATGGGGAGCGTTTTCATTTTGAATGGCTGACGCCTTTTGCACTTATTGGTCCCAAATGCGCATGCGCTGTGTTTTCGAGTCGAGAGGAGGAAAGCTGGCGAAGAAGCCTGAGACGCTTGCAGACAACCAACGCTTTCGTCTGCTCATCGCAACTCGCCTTACAAACGCTGCCCATAAACCACGTGACCCTGTTCGAGCCGTTGGAAACTCTCTGAAACCTTGGCTCCCTATAGCGTCCTCACGCAACAAGTGCCGTCTGCTATGCTCTACCAGACGTGGCGTTTTTCCCGTAGAAGAACCAGCACGCACGTTATATTTCCTTGAAAAACCTAAGCAGCAGACGATCTTGAAACCACGTTGGTTCCATATGTTTCTTAATCCTGGCCACGAGTAGGAGGGCCCCCAATGGGTCCGATGGGAATTCTATGCGATTCGGGCTCGTTATATCCGGCGCGGCACTGGGCAGGACTCGAGCCACTGAATAAGTCACGCTTAGAGCATCGGTACGCGATTCCCGATGGTTTTTCGAGCGCCACCATTTATGTGCTTAGTAGAGAGCGGGCGCAACTGGGGTCGTTAGAATTCGAAAATGCGGCTTGCTAGCTCTAGATACGGCGTCGGAACGCTCAGGTGATAACCCGGACGGGCGAGACACCTATGCAGAGCGCAAGTTCATCTGCTTCTTTGCAAGGGCTTGTGGTGGCGGATGAACGGCGAGTTTTGATTGGCTCCGATCGAAGGATGGTGGGTAGACTCCAAGCGAGCTGCCTTGAGGTCCACCCAATATCCTTCAATCAGAGCCGATCAAAGCTCGGCGTTTTGAAGTCACCACAATCCCTGCAAAACAAGCAGACGAACTTGCGCTCCGTATAGGGGATGCGCGATGGCCAGCTCCAGGAGCGACAGCGTCCAGGTAACGTCGTATAGTGAGGCGCTGCCCGCTACGTCCTAGTCTAATGCCCCTGCCGGCTGTGTGTCTCAATCTTGCTCTGGAGGAAAACGTTTGTCACCTTGACACTCGAAACCTACCCACGTCTAGCGTTGCTCGTGGTGTATTTTCCCTCCTTCGTTCCGCAGGAGCTGCTTGGAGCTCGAGTACAATCGCGTGTCCTGCAGTTGTAGGCGGCACGTGCGGCAATACACAGCCCCGTGATTTTCGTTTATCTATACGCTGGATGTTCCATCTGCTGCGAAACGTTTCTGTGTTTGACGGACCGGAAATCGCTTCAGGATGACATTCGCCAGTGTCAGTAAATTATAAAGTTTACACGAAAAGTATTTTTCGGTCCTTTTATTATCGGACTGCTCTAATTCCCCCGCTTGCGAATCGAGTGCATTTGTACTGGGGGTTGAGACGATCGCGGTGATTTTTGACAGTCGCATAGACTTAATATCATGTTCTCAATTTTCGAGTCTTGTGTAAAAAAAAAAGAAAAAAAAGAGAAGTTTGCGCCGACTGCGGTCCGAGCGTTTTGTATACGCGCTGTGCTCAGCCGAGTTAACACTGATATAAAAGGTTGGCTGCCACACAAGATGTATATGCCTGTCCGGCCGTGGTCCTACTCAAAATGCTTCTGCTATGATCCGCATCGTGGTGCCACTGTCTTGTCGCGCTTTAGATAGTTGCAAATAGTCACAAGAAACGCATAAGAGAAGCTTAATAAACGGGAAACCTGCTATCGCTTCGTAACCAATTTCATTGCAGCACCACGCTGAAAAGTACGCCGCGAATCACAAATGGAGAAGAATAATCACAAAAGGCCAAGCCATGCGTTTTTTCAACTGTCAGTTGAAACTCTCGAACCTCGTGATTCAAAGAAGTGCCACATCCTTGTAAAGGTTCGCTAAGTTCTTGCTATGTGGGAAAGTATAACGCGCATGCCCCGTCTTGCTGTATATAGTTACCATTAAGATAAGCAGGGTGTGGTTTTATTATAATTCCCACTTTATGCTTAGACGTTTTATCGGCTAACCCGTCTTATTGTTAGTAGCAGAGCTTCGCAACGCCTGTAGGGATTAGATTGTGAGTTATTGCCGACTGTTAGAAGCCAGTTCGTTGTAACGCAATGACTGCTCGGCAGTGTTCCAGCGGAAACAGACGTGGCTAAGCCTGTGTCGTCATGTACGGTTGTCGCTAGTTATAGTATATTAGTGCGAGCGCAAGTTGTATCTGAGTAAATGTGGTGTATGGAGAACATTTCGCTTCCCAAAGTATTCAAACGTCAGCCTGGAACAAAAATGAAACAAATATAATATGGTACAAAAATTCCTTCTCGTCCATCTTGCGTAGTCTTAAAAATTGTAGAGATCATTAAGATGGCAGTCAAGATGTGTGGCTTGGTTCTGATTTATTATAAATTATCGAGAGCACCTGTGTGCGCTAACTTGCACTCGAGATCAATAACATTCTGAATAACTTGCATAGTTTCATTACGGTTACCTTATCCTATTACTGTACTTATTACTTAGCCTATTACGTGCGCCTTGGCGCGGAAGTAGTGAACGCTTACTAAGTAACACGTTGCATGGCCCCTTTCAGACGGGCCAATGGGTCAACCAGGAGTATGTCCCAGCATCATACCAAAGTACTGAGCACGGCTTTATTAAAAATATTTTAACCTAATAGCGTAACTTAGCATAAATATAACAGGCATATAAAAATTGTCAGCTTTAGCATAGCGCTTTCGCAGGCTATCGCAAGCATGGTAACACTTCTGACGCGCACTTAATAGCACGCTGCAAAGTAACAGCACGAGCTTTTATCGCCATACAAGGTAGCGTTATGCTAAAACACATCATTAACGAAAGCGGGTATATAAAAGGAAAGTTTTTTTCTTCAACCTCGAATGAACTAAGTGAAAAAAAAAGATAAATATATTTAATAAACACAAACGTTATACACATACCGTTGTTACCTCTCCACGCAGTCACCACGCAGATTTAGGTAATTATCATAATGTGGCACAATTTTCTGCATGCCCCCCTCAAAGAAGTTTACCGGTTGTGTTCTCAATCATGTGTCATCACGCGTTCGAAAAACTGTCTGTCGCCACAGACGTTCTTCCCAGACCTCCGTCATCATCATACGGGCCTGTTCGTATTCCCCGAAACTTCGTGCAATCGCCTTTAGATACTTTACAGGTCTGTGGCGACTGGCGGCCTTGTTGAGCGCGTGATAGAATGACTAAATACCAAGACGGTAACTTTTTTAAAACAAAAGTATCTGAACGCTCCTGACACATCATGAAGAGTGTCATAAGTATGTTCTGTGCTTTCGCGGTGAAGTGGCTATAGTATGTATTGAACGTTAGTGTATATTATTTTTTATCACTTGTTTTTTACGCAGATTTTTTAGGTTAAAGATACAGTTTATTTCACCTTTCGTACAAGGTGCTTATGTTAACGCGCGGCTTTGTCCTAGCGTCTAATTCTCATGTCTCCTTGCACGAATGAGACGCTAGATGAAGCAACGCTTGCGCAAGTACCTTTAGTAGCGGTTTACTGTAAGTATGAATAAGAGTATTTATGCTAAACAACCAAGCTCAGGTGTTGTTATTGTTCTCATTGTCCTTGTTGTTATTGTTATTATTGTTCTTGAGTTGTTGGAGTATACCCCAGAAGGGGACTGGCCACTGGTCGCTTCACTAACACGTGCACCTTCTTTTTTGTTTCCTTTTCCATGTCTTCAGCTGTCCAACTGAACGGTATGTGCAGCTTTTTTAATGTGTCGTCTGTATGTTGTTCGTGGACCCTTCCTTGTTTCCCGCCAAAACCCGTTGTAGAGGTCTGAACTTCTATGTAGTGTTCGTTTTTTCCTGCTTGTTTGTTGCGTCGTTGTAGTTTTTAGTTGCACCATGCTTGCACATCCGCTTTTCATTGTGCTTTTTAGTTACGCTTCATGCGATCTTTATTGACGCTTTACATGTATGTCATGCTCGCTGTAATCTAGTTTTCATGTTATTTGTACCTCGGTCAAATTGTAGAGACGTGAAACCGTAGTTGTGCACGATGCTTGCATCTGCATTAAGCTTTCGCGTGTCACAATGCTGCACAAAGGTCGCCTTGTTGATGATTGGCGTATCCGCCAAGCAATGTCTTGTTCTGCTCGTGCAGCTTCGTGTTTTAACGGCCAGGTGCTTATTTGTTTTTGTGCAGTCATACCTAAGCAGCTTTAGTCATTTTTACAGGTCTCCCGGTTTCATTAATGGGCTGTCGCGGCTTTTTGCCGAAATTAAAATATGAATTTGTCGAGTTATGGGGATAAAGGAAAGCAACATAAACGGCGGAAAGGACTAGAAGAGGACAGACTATATTTTCCAACTTTCAGCTTGTGCATTTATTGACGTTCCTTAACAACGCATCGCCGATTCGCTTCAGCGTCGGCCTGACTCAAAGAGTGAAGGTGAAAGGAGAGGAAGAAAGGGACAAGCGGCGAAGGGTCTTTGTCGGCGAAGTGACGCGCGTGGCGTTAGACCACCAAAGTGGGCTGCAGTTGTGGACGAAGATACGAGATCTCGGTGTAGGAGAGGCTTGAGCGAGGGGGAGCCAACGTTACCGGGGTGTGACGCATGGCGAAGGCCTCGATTATCTCCCGGCTCTGCCGTGACCTGTGACCTCCAACTGTGCGGGTGCCATTGAACTCTGGATCGCAAGCTGTGCAGGCGTAAACATGGTGGGCTATCGGGCGGACGGTTTGAGCGGATGGGATGCAGCTTGTTTCACCTCATTGGCGCGATCGGCGTATTTTAGGGACGTGAATAAAGGCAAAACTGCCAGTTGGAAAGATGTTTTTTTTTCTGTTCTCGTCATTTCCGCCGTTCATGTTGCTTTTTTATTCTCGTAACTATACCAGCACGCTCTAATTTGTAAAAGAAAGGTAGATTCAGTCGTTTATATGTGACCACATTGTCACATCAAAACCTCGCAGTACCTAGCGGCGGAAACACAAATCTGTAAAAGGAGGCCAGAAAAAAAAATGGTTTCGGTCGTCAATTATTTTACATATTCTGGTCCGGGCGGGAGCTAGCAGGTTTCGACAAAGATTTGTTGTTTGTTTTTGTGCAAGGGTTTACAAACAAATCATTCGTGAAACTGTGCTTTTTTAAATTATGCGCCCTCAATAGCATTTCACTCAACACGGGGAGTGCAGATAATGATTATGAGCCTCAATATCTGACTTTCTGCCCGAATTGGAGCTTTCTTCGGTGATGCTTTGACTACAGATACCGCATCAACGCGCACGCGACGTTCAATTCTTGCTGCAGTAAGTCCCTTCCAAACGGTAAGTAAAGGCACTCCATACCGTGAGCGCATCAGGGAGTGTAATCTCAAGAGGGGAACTATAGTAACTCACAGCATAAAAAATGGATGATATGGCGAGCTCTAAGCACTTTATTATCGCTCCTCAGTTAATTGGATTGCGCATTAGCTAATAAGAACGCCGAAAGCGAATCACGAAGTGAAGTGCGTAGTAAACATTATTAACTGTACACTGGTATTTATTCGG
Source organism: Ixodes ricinus (assembly GCA_037355805.1). Taxonomy (NCBI): domain Eukaryota; kingdom Metazoa; phylum Arthropoda; class Arachnida; order Ixodida; family Ixodidae; genus Ixodes; species Ixodes ricinus. The sequence continues at coordinate 13,142 of JAZHYW010066012.1, forward strand.
TAGTGCTTTGACTGCAGATACTGCATCAATACGCACGCGACTATGGAGAGAGTCCTTTCCCACGCAATGAGCATTATGATTGGTGTCCCTGTGCTGCCATCTGTGGACACCCCGTTCATGTATTGAGGCTCATGGTCAACCAAGTAGTGCTAAAAGGGGCGGTAAACATTGGGCCGAGGAAGCTGACAGCAGGTAGTGCCCAACCCGTCAGTAACTCTCGTATACAAACGTACAACCACTGGTGCGTTGCGAAGCTGACGCCGGAGCCGCTGACGCCATCTGTCGGGTGTTGCGCGAGTCCGAGGGTGCGTGTATAGCAAACGGTTAAAAAACAAAACAAAAACATTTACCTTTTTTTTACTTTTTACTCAGGTAAGTTTGTTATCTGAAATATTCTATGTGATGATTCCACCACCTTCGGCGACCTCTGTGGTGAATCGTAGCGCGATAAGTTACCAAACCAATATGTGATGGTCACTTTAAAGGATTCTCCTGGATTTGTGGGCACGGTGCGTATCGTGAGTTCGTGTTTTCGGTCAAGTACGTTTTTTAGTTTACAGCCGTTCTACCGGTATACCTTCGTGTGATGATTACTGCGCCATGCACGTTAAAGATCCTTTAATCTCTGACAGCTTAACGAAGGACTCATAGCGCATGCGAAATTCTGGTTATACAAACATGAATTCAAAATATTTTACTTTTTAGCTTGACTATCTTGTTGTGCCAACTTTTTTGCCTGTGTGTTTTCTGCTTATTTTATTATTAGGTTGAAACAGGAACAACAGCACGGAAAGCTGATATGATATCTTACAATTCCTCTACCTGCCAGTTTTGAGGTAGGCTTCACCCCAGTAAGGGACATATTGAGGCGGTGCATCCTTACAGGGTACGTCTCTGTGGTCGTTTGAGGGTCCGCTCGTGGAACGGTTGGCGCCGTTGAGGAGGGAGAGGTACATCTTTAAGAAAGAATAAAAGAGAAAGAGGACGAGACACAGGATGGCACTTGTATATTTTCTTGTATACTTGGTTTTGAATTTCGTTATATGTTTTGGAGTACAGCTGGCGACAACTGGCGTCCGCCTGGGATATTAGTTATTTTTGTTGCATGTTAGAGAGGTAGATGTTTTTGTTCTGGTTTTCTCGAATGTTCCATCCGGCGCCGTAAACTCTTTACGAGACTCAAGCTTGTTTCTTTCTTTCATGTTGTTTTAATTTTCTGCCAATTTTTTTAGCACATTCGCAGCGCAACATTTGAGTACGTGTTGTTATTTTGATTTACTTATTGCGTTCTAGGCATATTCGCTGCACGTTTTACGCGTCTTTTTCACACGCAACGTCAAACTCCTGCCAAAACAAAATAAAAAAAAACTGTTTTATGAGTGTTTTTTTTACCGTGTCTTACGTGCGCGCTTGATGACGTCACGCAAGATTTGAGCACCGCCAACGCACACTAATCTGCGAAAAAAAAAAAACGTTTAAATATTAAAATAAAACACCATTATTTTTGGATTTTGTGGTAGAAAGGCCTTGGAGCTGGATCCGAAAATAACAAAAAGATCACGATAAAAAAAACAACTGGTATCGCTGTTTTGAGTTGCTAAAATAAATCCTGAAACATTCTTACGCTTCATCCTTAACAACGGTGTGACGTACATTTTGTGTGATCTGTTCGTGTATTTGAATTTTTGAGAAAAAAGTATCCGTGCTCTTAAACAAGCGTTTAGTGTTGGTTGCAAAGAGCTGCGTCAGTAAGAGGACATCCGATTTCAGATTTTTTCTTAAATTATCCAAATGAAAGATTTACAGTTTGTATATGCCAAAGTAACGAATGACGTCTGCCATAGTTTCACACCGAATCACTAGAATTTAGTTTAGATGAACTGGGTATCTTTGGATATGCCTTCAAGAACTGCATGACAAAGCGCCTTCCCTGCGGCAAGTCTTCTACAAACTGCGGGCAACTTGGACGGAGCTTGAACCAGCCGACTTGGCTTTGGAGTTTATCAAGGGTATTATGACGTGGAAATGCGATAGAAGGTCAGCAAGTGCAGAAGGGCTTAATGCCTTATTGACATATAGTCAAAAGTGCAGATGCAAGAACAGTGTGTACGCAAAGGCCGATGCCCAGGGTTACGTAGTTAGAACCGCGTGATAACAGGCAAGCATGCTTTTTCAGGAACGATTAAGTACAGCTTGCATGACAATGCAGTACGTCTGACACATCACTGCTGCAATAAAATCAGCAACCTGGAAAAAATATTTGTCTAATGTTTTTGATCTTTGTTATCTTAACAAAATGTTTAATGTGGGCGTCTAGGATTCTACTGAAGCATCATCGAATATTCTGGTCTGCGAATCTGCGTATAAAACGTATCTTACTAATCAGCAACATTTAGTATCTACTCCCCCCACACACACACACACACACACACACACACACACACACACGCGCGCACGCGCACACACACACACACGCACACACACACACGCACACGCGCATACACACACACACGCACGCACGCACACACACACACACACACACACACACATACACACACGCACGCGCGCACACGCACGCAGACAGACACACACACACACATATATATATATATATTAAGGTAAATGAACAATAAAAGATCCTTGTAGATATTCCTAACCGATGGCAGGTTTCATATATAGTGATGCCTAACGGAAAAGATGACCCCGTCTTGATTGTTACAATGTGATACTGGTATGAAAAACAGTACAGCTTGTCGGAAAACAATTTAGGAGAGTGTTTTTTTCTATTTCTAAAATACACTACACGTAGGCGAACGTTCAGATTCTGCCGAAATGTAACGTTGGCGGTCCGTACAAAATGACATACTTTCTGAGCTTGCCGTTATCAAAATCAAAAAGCTATAAACGATTTTTAGAAACTTTTAATAAAGAAATGATGACCGACAAAGCCCCCGAGTAGAAAAAATGGCGTTGGCCACTCGAAACAGGCCGCATTTTTTTATTGAAAATTTTCGGAAATCATCAATAAATTTTGAAACAAATTGCGACAAACTCTTAAACCTTCAGACATTTGGTCCGGATTGTGATGCTATATATGAGTGGAGGCTGAGCTACGGAAGTACGTAGATTAGGTTTTGCGCTAAGAAAAACACTGTATACGTTTTTCCGAGGCTCTCGGTACAATTATAAAATAATTGTATAATGCTTATTACCTACAGTCAGTAATTCTTGAATATGTGTCCACCCAGAAAAACTGCAGAATACGTGCAAGCGAAATCATCCACACTGTGTTTCTTTTTCTTAGTCTCTAGGGTATACATATGTGATAAGTATTAAACAATACTCATAATATACTCATTTTTAAGTCTAAGTGTTAGACAATACTCAATATTTTAATAAAAAATAGCTTCAAAGTGGCCCTATACCTTAAAGTTCTAGAATGCATGAATCTCGAGTGTATCACTCTAAAAAAAGTCTGTGCGTTTTTTTCCCGCAGAACACGCGGACAGCCAATCACTGCTGTTTGCGGAATCAGCTCAGCGAATGACAATGCCGAAACATATGTTTAGACCAAAAAGCGAAGTCTGCGATGTAGCATTAAGCAATGCAAAACGTCACGCTTGCATTGCTTGATGCTACATCGCAGACTTCGCTTTTTGGTCTAAACATATGTTTCGGCATTGTCATTCGCTGAGCTGATTCCGCAAACAGCAGTGATTGGCTGTCCGCGTGTTCTGCGGGAAAGAAGACGCACGGGCTTTTTT
>JAZHYW010066015.1:0-30566 GCA_037355805.1 Ixodes ricinus
CAGATGATGTGACAAGCGACCGATTCTGCAGAGCGAAGGCTCATGCTGCAGAAATAGGATTATGCTCATGGGTTCAAACTTCAACCCTCGCCCCATGCCCGTCTCGATCTAGATGAGCATCGTATCGGCGTGCGTTTCTGTAATCACTACGGCTTGAAGGGCGTTAAAATCGTACCCTGCCTAAACTGCCTAAAGTTATGGACCAGTGTCGACTTCAAAGGCTGGCGACCTTTCTTTCTTTAGGCCCTAAACGTTTATTGGTTTCTACGTAGAACTTAAAAACAAATTTAAAATTATAAAGTTGTTCTCTCTTATCAAACTGCTTTCAGCAACCCAAACAGCCGTTCTTTTTTATTTTCTTCGCTACGAATAGAGAAGGCTTTATATGTCATCCGGCAAGCTATGTCTGGACGGTCCCATAAGCTCAACGTACGACTACAGAAGTCAAATGTTCAAGTTCTAAGGTTCTAATTCTTTTCTCATCACACGGTGTAGAACTAAAAAAAGAACGACTCAAGGAAATACATTTTCGCTCTTGAAACGTTGGTTTTCTGATCGTTTCTGCTATGTGTTGCTAAGTTTCAATTTGATGACTCGTGGGTTTGATAAAGGAGAAAGGTACTTTGTCAAGCAGTTTCGTCCTACCCCCCCCCCCTCCGCAATCTCCGCAATGGCGAGAGACGAAAAAACGCGCAACTTGTGAGATGGCCCATGTGTGCGCTCTCCACGACTGCCTGTGCCAGGGTGAGAGACGTCCTTCGTTGCATCCAGTGCCGCCACCTCGCATGCCGATGTGTACGATTGAACTCTGGGCGCTAAATACCACTATCGAAAACGCACGACGACAGATGGTGTGGCATCCTGCGCCAAGAACAACTTGCGGGAGCCAGGAGCCGCCGTCCCTTTTGCGGCCGGTCCCCCTTCAACCCACCGTCAATGGCCTCCAACCGTGCGTAAGTGGCAAGCCTCGTTTCTTCCCAAGTGAATCGAAACTCGGCGACGGATCGTGAATCCTGACTGACGGAACGACGTTTTGTTTTCTTTTGGGTATACCTAGGGTTCCGTGTTTTCGGATAAATCCGAAAAACTCCGAAAAACACCCGCCGGTAAAATTTTGGTCAATTCGGATTTATCCGATAAACTCCGAAGTTTGATGTGCCAATGCCCCCCCCCCCCCCACACACACACACACAAAAATAAAAAAAAGATAAAGACGGTTTTTTACAATTAAGTTTGATCAGCGCACAGGGTCAATGGTCCCGGGAAAGTGCCACCACAGTTATCTTTAAAATCTCGGATCATTGACAAAGAGGTATCACCGCTTATCTCGTCAAGGTTCAGGACGACATGCCAATCTGCTTTCGGGTCACGACAAAAGCCTCTGTATTGGTTTCCAGTTTGGGCCATACTATCTGTGTTTTAAGAGGTAGGAGAGGTTGTGTTTTCGTAAGAGTGAAAGCTATGGAACGTAGAGATTGCATAAAATTGGGAAGAAGGGCAGTTGAAACTTCCCTATTACATCCTTTAGCACTTCACCTCGCGCGACCGCGGGGTAGCATAGAATAATAGGATGGGATGGGATGAATACGTGCTTCCCAGCGACTATCTCCACGGGATTTATTTTTAAGGTATCGACGTTTTCGAAGCTACATATGTGTGCAACTTTTGCCGTGGGACAAATTAGTGTAGGCAATGGCAATGGCACCAACACCAAATCCAGCTGAAAAAAAAATATTTATATAAGCGAGTTTATTTTTTTCTAGTCTAGCATACGTTTTCACCTGAATACTATTTATTTCTTTTTCGTAGGAAACACTGCGAAATCAAGCTCCGAATTTCGGAGATTTAGGAATTAAACAAAAATAAACTCCTATAAACTCCGAATTTTCGAAAACAAAAAAACCCCGAAAAACACCCTCTGAGTTTGACGAAATATAAACACCGAAAACACGGAATCCTAGATATACATAGCGCAGCGAAGACAGTTCCAACTTCCAGTAAAAGCTTCTGGCATACAGCATCTTCAGAGAGGGCGTGTTGTGCTCGCTTCGGGAAGCCACGCGCTTGCTGGGCTGTGGAAACATTGGAGATCTGTATAACCTTTTTCGCATAACCTCACACCAGCGCTGCAGCACTGACGTACCCTTGACCTGGTGCATTTTTTTTGTTGCCCGCTGACACAGGGTATGCAACCGCCAAGGGTATGGGCGAAAAAGGCTTAGAAACGGACGTCATGCGTGAGTTAGTTCCAAGCGCTTCTATGTAAGTGTTACAATTTTTGTGCAAAAGTTGCAAAAAGTGCAATTTTCGATGCTACATAAGATACGATGCGGTCGCGGTCTGGGCCACCGACACCGGTGCCGTTCCGAGCCGCAGAGGACTGGGAGAAGGGGGCGCTCACCTGGACGGCCGCCTCGTCCTTGCGTGCATGTGTGCCGAAGGTGGCGAGCATCTCGAGCAGCTCGTCGACGGGTGGCACGGCCGCGAGGTCCGAGTCCAGGTAGCGCACCAGCTTCCAGTAGAGCTGGCGTGACAGGAAGGCGCCCCGGCGGCTGGCACGGGGAGCACCTTCACGATTCCAGTCGGGGGCATCTCCTCGAATCCCAGAGGCCTGCATCCTCTTTCTCCTCGCTGTTGTCGGCCCCGATTTGTGGCGGAGATCCAGAGAGGCCCAAGCGTCAGTGGGATAGCAACAATGAATATTTTAATGGAGAATACACTAAAAAATGGAAGAAATCGCCGCACCGATTTACCGGGATAATGTCCAGCTAAATTTGGTGGGCTAACATCGCTCGGTTAAATTTAACGTGACGCCACTGTGGGACCAGTGCTGGGACACGTGGTCACGTGGCTGGTAGGGTCACGTGACCCGTAGTGGGACCAGCCAGGGGTGCTAGGCATCGCCAGGTCACCTGACTTCACTGTGACGTCATCCCGAATGTTCTCTTACTTCTTAGTATTTATAGGTCTTCCGTGACGTCCCCTACATCGTGACGCGACATCGTAACAACACGTCACGTAAAACACCTTGATGTCACGTGCCACAGTAGCGTCACGTGACCTCCAGTGACACTGTGACCTTGTGGTGCCACGTGACGTCTCTCGTCACTTAGTCACGTGGTGTCAGGGGACAGCCAACGTCGTTAGATTAGGAGGGCCAACGTTATTAGGTAATCTAATAACGTTGGGGACAGACATGACGTGACGACAGCATGTCACGTAACGCTGTGACGACTTAATGTACTCACAAAGAAAAGGGCCTCGAAATGAGCCCTTCAGTGCCCTACAAACTGACGAGCGCAAAGAAGTGCTATCACACTGATCCTTGGCCAATCCCTTCCTTGGGTAACAAGAAGGACTTTGGGAAAAGCTGTAGGTTCTTGGTAGATGTATTACTCCTTGAGGCTGATAGTCCGAAACAAAGTAATCATGGATGGTTGAGCAGGAGTCTTATCTGTGGAGCCGAGAAAAATCGTTGCAGGACGAGCAAAATCGTTGCAGGACCCATCACTGAGACTAGCTGGACCAAATAATGAGGGGTGCATAAATCTGCCGCGTAGTGATTGGCGGTTTCGCGAGTTTTCGCAGTACGGGCAGCTTATTTGGGCAAATCCAGTAAGCCCATTGGAAGTTTCCTGTTTATTTTCTCTGACGAAAGCAGCAGAGGGCGGACGTTACGCGTTCATGAGGGACTTTTAGCAAACCGTTGCCGTGTTCCACGTACCGCACTACCGAAACCTCTGAAGCATGCTTTTAAGCGTTCACCCCGCTGTCACGGTCTCTCCCGGGCGCGCGCTTAAAGGGATACTACAACGAAATTTCGGCGCTTATTTTTAGATCTATTCGTGTTCAATGGAGCACCATCCCATCAGACACACCAATATTTTGTTGAAAAAGACGCGAAAAGGAATTTAGAACGAATTAAACGATAAGCAAAGAGCACCTGGTGGTTGTCGCTAACGCCTCGTTTGTAATGCCCGTCTAGGAACCTTGACAGCTAGTGACGGTAGTTCGTCTCGCCTCCGACCACGACTAAAGCCACGACGAGAGAAGAGCTGAAGGAGGAACTTCCCCTTCCCCGAGACTCTCGTCTGTGTGTCCCAGAAGTCGCTATTGCCCCCGTCACTCAAAATTCGTACAAAGACAGTTTTGGGGTTACTTGAGGTGGCCCGATCACTGGTGTGCATCGGCTGCTTTCAGCGGATGCTACGAGCCATCGGTGCCTATATAAAGGGGCACTGCAACCCCAAGGGTCGTTTTTCTATTGTGTAAAACGATGCAAGTTGTAATCATACCACGCAAAAAAGAAAAACAGATCGCAAAAAAAAATTCCCAACGCGCGCGCGCTGTTTTCTATTTTGGATTGTTTTCCGCTTCCGCTCTTCGCCTCCTCGCTTCTTTTGATTCGTGACGTCAAAAATCAGAAAATTTCGAAGCTTTGTAGGCGACATTTGTATAACATTTAATAACGGCAATCGTAAAACATGCCTTTTTTAACGCAATTGCGAATAGCACTGCGGCCCTTCTTTTTGAAATACCGAAAATCGGAGTCCGGTGTGATGTCGCCTTCTGGAATCGTATCCTCCCTCGGAAAGCATGCCGCCTCGGCAGGCGGCACCGCTCGGCACGGAATAAAACCGGTTTTTCTCGGTCCGCCGGCGCCCCTATCTCCCGCTCCTTTCCTCCTCGCATCGGGTCGCGGTGGCAACAGCACGGAGTCGTGCAAGAAGAGTGGACTCTCAGGACTCCGCAATATTGCCGCGAGCGCAGCTGACTAAGTAGGCAGCGCGCGTCTTGGCCAACGGTTATCGCGCGTGCCTTCCACGCAGAAAGCCAGGGTTCGATTCCTGGCCGCGGGTACGCATTTTTGTTGACTCTAATGTACTGTTCTGGTAAATTCGGGAACCGTGTTGCTGATTCGAGTTTAGAAAGTTCTACACGCCGAACCTTCTACGCCGATTATTCCAGAAGCCCACGCGTGTACATAAGGGGCTCCGCGTGGCGAGCCGCAGTCAGTTTCGCTTCAGCGTTCGATCCTGCTGCTTCGCCGCCTTCGACGCCCGCGACGCTCTGTGGTTATCTTTTATTTTTCCTTTTATTTTTGGGCACAAGTTCGCCCCATTAAACGTTCAGTTTACTCAGTCATTCGCCGCCTCATCACTTGTCATTCGTGACAATATTTGACGTCAACGCACCGGTGCGAATCGCGCGGGAACTTCGAATTCGGCATTTGGAAATTGTCTTTTTTTTTTTTACTTCACAGATTCGAATACCGTTCAAATTTTGAGGGTAATGTTCCGGCATCGTTTTCAATCGTTTCGGATAATGAAAAAAAAAAAAGAATATGATTTTGATGTGTCAGTGCCTCTTTAAGGCCGTGTGAGTGTCACGTGACCTTGGAGAGAGGGGCACACCGAACGCGCGGAAAGCGTATCACGGGCTACGTCCACAGAGCAGGATTGGCTGGGATAGCTCGCAGCCTCCGCTGCGTCCGGACGTGGGCTCCCGAGACAAACTACGTCACGATTGCGGCGGATGTGACGTGATCTCCGCTGGCTGCTCTCCGAGCGTTTGGGCGGGCCGTTTATAACGAAAAATACAGCCATCAGGCTCAAAATATAAACGTGCGATTGTTATTTACGGATATTGTGGATCATATTCAGTCTATTTGTGAACACGACGGGTATATTTAATATTTCGTTGAAGTATCCCTTTAAAGGAACGCTTCAAAGGCTCTGTAGTGACGGTACGCGGAACACGGTTACGGTTTGCTAAATGTCCCTATTGTGACATTTATTGTCCTGTGTGCATAGAGCCGTTTCGTTTGAAGGGTCATGGTTTGGATTGGACTGGTTTCGTGAGGCATGCGGTGCGGTTCCCGCCTTGCTCTTTCGCTCCGTTCGGTCGCTCGCGACGTCCACTTTCTCTTTTACAAAAGGAAAATGCTCTTCTGGAGCGCCTCCAGCGACGCGCCTCGGGAGCGGGAGAGGGAGGAAGCTGATGTGGGGTGGCTGTATCCGAAATCGCCGACGCCCGGGAGAACAGACTGGTTCTCCGAACGCAGCAGTATGCGGAACTTTGCTAGGTTAGAATTTCCTTTCTTTGCGGAGTAGAAACCCCTGCACTAAATGCTAACGCATTTCATCGAGAATCTGCGTGGCGACAGCAGCGAGTTCGGCGAGTTTCTTTAGATCAGTTAAAGGCCGACGTACACTTCGCGCTTTCCACTTTGCCCGCCTCCTCCTTTCCTATATCCTCTCCACGTTTTACCTTTCCCCAACTTGACTCCCACAGTAGCTTAGGACAGAGGAGCGCTAAAAGGATTATCTTCCCTGCAGAAAACCGAGGTTTTACATCGGCCTTTAAAGGGATACTTCAACGAAATTTTGGCGCTTATTTTTTGGTCTATATGTGTTCAGAGGAGCAGTATCGCATCGAACACACCGATATCTTGTTAAATAAATCACGAAAAGGAATTGTAAAATGAATTAAACGATTACCAAAGACACTTGGTGGATGTCGCTAACGCCTTGTTTGTAATGCCGTCTAGGAACCTTGAGAGGTAGTGACGGTAGCTGTCTCGCCTCCGACCACGACGACAGAAGAGAGGAAGGAGGAGCTCCCCTCTTCCCGAGAATGCCTTTTATGTGACTCAGAAGTCGCTATTGTCCCCTCTACAAGATTATAGAAGATTAACCCGTCACTCAAAATCCGTACAAAAACAGCCTACAGGCTACAAGTCAAGAAGGTAGCGGCAAATGCCTATCAAGGAATATCATATCCCTCCGCCACTTCACGCATCCATTCAGCGTCCCATCGTTCCCGTGACGTTGCGGCCAACGCGCGAGGGAGGTCTTACCTTGCTGTACATATTTGCTTTATCTTTCGACTTTGACCTAGCGTTGTGGAAGCCCCGAGAGGGAGATTAGAGTTTCCTCCTGATGGAAACAAATACGACTTTGGGGGATTAGGTTCCCCTCCGATGGATACAAAGGTCGCTTTCTTAAAAGTGGGATCGGAGACAAGTTGGCATCACTCTGCAGCTAATATCCATCCATTGAAGCGGAACAAGGAGCGTTTTCAGTGAACTCTTCTTTCGACTGCGGAGGGATTTGAAACAGGCGCATCACGCTTGTGGGAGGAGCATCTCCTACCTTCTTGACTTGCACCCGAATATGAGCTTCTTGCACCTGACGTTCTTTCCGATGCCCTCCAGAGAAAGGGGAAGAAGGAGCTCCCCTCTTATCAGGATCCTCCTTTGTAGCCTCCCGGATTAGCACAGGCGTCGCTATTCTCTCCCAGAAGATTATAGAAGATTAACCTGTCACTCAAAATTCTTACAAAAGCAGCTTCTTTGTCCTCCTTTTACATGGTGGTCAAAAGTATGCGATGTGACATCAGTGCAAGGAGCCTATGGGCCATCCTCTCGACGTCAGCCTCTGCCGTAGCTTTGCTCTTCCCGAGACGAACTACGTCACGATTGCGTTGGATGTCACGTGGTCTCCGCCGGCTGTTCTCCGAGTGCTTGCCCGAGTGGGCCGTTTATAACAAAAATACAGCCACCAGGCTCAAAATACAAACGTGCGATTGCCATTTACGGATATTGTGGATCATATTCAACCTATTTTTGAACACGACGAGTATATTTCAATTTCGTTGAAGTATCCCTTTAAGACGGCTCCGGCCAGTAGGCAGTTTTAACAGAAGGTTACCGCTGGCTACCGTGGCCACGGTACTGCTGCGTGTGCTGAAAGGCAAACTAAAACAATTCTGTATTTGAGAAAAAAAAAACAAAAAAACCTAAAGCGTCTTTATTTGGACTCAGGATCACGAATATCGAGATTATTTTTCAATTTGGTGCCCGGAAGCTGCAGAAGTTAATTTTCGAGGTACCGCTGAAGCCCCCTCCTCCCCGGGGCGTGACGCCGCCATATTAGAGTTTTCGAAATCTCCGCTCGCCTGTCAAAGCTGTGCACGCACACTCTTGCTCTTTCCAAAGAAGGTCAGAAAGAGACGTCACGACTGGTGTCAGTGCGGAGAATATTGGGCAGGAGATTAGAGTGCCTTCATACACACGCGCGGGCAGACAGACATGTAGGCACCCTACAGGACATCGAACAGTTACGCCTCTAGCGGTACGCTTCAGCTGTTGGGACAACAAACCATATTTTCTTATTAGAACTTTGGTTTGGGCTAGTTGGTCCATGATACGTATAAGGTTTAAAAGCGCAACCAGACAGGGACGATAGGAAATAACACAAACGACAGGGACACGCGCTACTCTCAACTGCCACTCAAGCGTCGCTGTGGTCGCCCTGCCACTTACCTGCCACGATTGACCGACTGCTGACTATGACGTCAGCAAAGGATTTCTCATGGATTGAAATAAGAGTAATGAAAGAACTTCAATTTTGACGGTGTTGTCAGTGTTGCTTTGAGAGCGCAATGATTTCAAGCTTCCACCTTGCTGATTACAAACATCATCGAACTTGTTGTTCGCAAGGTAATGACGTCACGAGAAGAAACCACAGGAGGGCGCCACCGTAACTCTTCTCCGCTAAAAAGCAATCTGCTAGCCGCTAAAGGCACCGGGGGTTGTTGTTGTTGAGAACATCTTTTATTTTTGAAAAGAAGGGAGAGGGTACTAGGAAGAAATAGGTGATCTTGATCGAGGAATCATTTCTGGCTGGGTGCCCCTAGTCCGGGGCTCCAATCGCGGCTTGCACCACAGTCGCTCTCCGTACTAACCAGTGTTGGCTTCCCGGATCGCTCCAGCGGAGGGCCGCGTTCCAGCTGTCCCTCGTCGGGTTCGGAATCGGATCCAAACCTTTAATGTGCTTGCACACCCACATCAAGTGGTACAGGTCCCCCCATTTCCACCCGCAAAAGGAGCAAGTTGGTGAAGGATGGAGTTGGGGGTACCATTGATGGAGCTTCATTGGCGTCTTCATGGTTCCTGTCTGCAGTCTTCTATAGAGGTGCTCCTCCTCCTTGGTGAACTTCGAAGGTGGCGCTGGAAGAGTCATCCTGGCTTCCCTGATTGTCTTCAAGTATTCGTTGTACTTCATGTTGGGGTCAGGGAGTGTGGTTGAGGTGCGGACGAGTCCCGGTTCGAATGAAAGGCTCGGGCTGCGGCGTTTGCCGCCTCGTTTCCCTCGACACCCGCGTGACCTGGTGCCCAGACGATCTTCATGCTCGTAAACTGCGCCTTGGAGAGGATTCTCGCCGCTGGTTCGCCTATTTCACCCTTGGCAAAGTTGCGGCACGCCCGTTGCGAGTCTGTGATGACGGTGATGTGGTCTTGTTTGGTACCTGTGGCAGCCAGAGCAATTGCGGATTCTTTTGCGTGTTCTGTGAGGGTCGTGTAGACCGACGCCGTCCTCACCACGTTGCCACGAGGATCGGCCAGGGCCAGGGTGGCGGTGTTGCCTCTTGGTAGGGTGGCCGCGTCGGCGTACAGGGTTCCGGGCTTCTTGCTCCATATCCTGGATATGGTCTGTGCACGAACTCTTCTTCTGTTGGCGTTCCTTTCCGAGTTCATGTTCCTTGGGATCTTCTCGACCGTGATTTTGCCTCGTACAGTTGGTGTTAATTCTTGTTTGGGTTCTTGGTGTAATATGCCACCCGGTGTGGCCAATTGCAGCCGCTCCAGGAGCCATCTTCCGTTTGGTGTTTCGCTGAGGCGCTTGATTTGTGATATCCGCTGGGCTTCCCAGAGTTCCTCGATGGTGTTGTAGAGGCCCGTGCTGAGCAGGTCCTCCGTGGCCACGTACTCTGGTAGTCCAAGGGCGCACTTGAAAGCTCTTCGAATGATGACATTGAGCTTGTTGACTTCGGTCTGAGTGAGTCTCAGGTAAGGGGTGGCGTACATGACCCGAGATACCACGAAGGCATGTACCAGCTGTATAGGCTCCTTCTCTTTGAGTCCGGACCGCTGGTTCCTGATTCTCCTCAGCATCCCGACGACGTGCGTCGTGGAAGTGGTGAGCTTGTTGATGGTGCTAAGATTTCTTCCCGACTGGGTGAGGATCTGGCCGAGGATCCTCACCTCCTTGGGCTTGAATACTTCTTGTCCGTCGATGTAGATGTTCAGGTCCGCAGGTGGTTGTCTGCTGTACGGGTTCTTGAACACCAGCAGTTCTGACTTTGGGGAGAGCATTGAAGGCACGCGCAGTCTTTAGCGTACGAGGCCACGGCATTCGCTGCCCTCTGGAGGCTTTCTTCGACTTGGGCGTCGCTTCCAGACTTGCACCAGATGGTGATATCGTCGGCGTAGATGGCGTGTTCGATGCCGGGAATGTTGTTAAGGATCTCTGGTAGTCCCTTGAGTGCGAGATTAAAGAGTAGTGGCGACAGAACTGCACCCTGAAGAGTCCCCCTGGGCCGTGGCTGGTACGGTTCCGATGTGTGACTCCCGATGTTCAGGATGGCAGTCCTGTCCGTCAAAAAGCTCTTGATGTAGTCGTAGGTCTTCTGGCCACAGTCGATGCTCGCCAGACCTTGCAGGACGCTCTCGTGAGTGACGTTGTCGAAAGCACCTTTGAGGTCCAGGGCAAGGACTGCTCTGGTCTGCGTCCTTGATGGTCTCTCCAGAAGGTCCTTGTAGAGCCACAGTAGTATGTCTTGGGAGGACACGTGCGGACGAAAGCCAAACTGCGTGTGTGACAGCAGTCCTTGCTTCTCCACGTCCGCCACCAGCCTCGAGTTGATGATGCGCTCGAAGGCTTTGCCAAGGCACGAGGTCAGAGATATTGGTCGAAGGTTGTCGAAACTTAGGTCCTTTTTGGGCTTGGGTATGAGTCTGACGTCAGCCTCCTTCCAAGGCTTGGGGCACTCACCTTTAGACCAGTAGTTGTCGTTGAAATGGTCCACTAGTTTCTTGATGGATTCGTCGTCCATGTTGTAGAGCAGTTTGGCCGTGATGGAGTCGGGGCCCAGTGCCGCCGTTTTCTTCATCTTGGTCAACTCGTATTCCAGCTCCCAGACGGTGATGGGCTCGTCCAGTGCAGGGTTGGCTGGCCCATGGTAGTCCTTTTGTGCTCTAGATGGTTTGATGCACAAGTATTTGCTTGCCAGCTTGTCAAACATTTCGTGTGTGGTGAGAAGGCTCTTAAACACGAGTTCGGAGATTCGTTTACACGTAGCCGTTCTGGTGTTGTTGGGGTCCAGTAGTGCCCTGAGGAGTTTCCACGTGCTCGCCGAGCTGAGTCGACTCTGGATGCTGTCGCACAGGTTGTACCAGTTTTGCCTGGTCAGCTCCGCGGCGTACTCCTCTGCCTTGTGAGTTAATCTCCTGGATTTTGATCTTTAGCTTCCTGTTGAGGCGTTGATTCTTCCACCTCTTCGTGAGTGACCGTCTGGCGTCCCACAGATGAAGGAGATGCGGATCAACACAAGGTGTCTCCTCGTCTTAAGAAATTGGGAACAGCGCGCAAAAAAGACGAAGACAACGAGAGTAGACCACAGGACAAGCGCTGACAATTAACTGAAGTTTTATTAAAAACGGCTCAAACAAGAAAACACCAAACAGTCAACCAACGCCGAAACAACCAATGGCGTGTCGCTCACCATGCATCTATAAAATCGATCTCTTTTTTGTGCAGATAAACCGAAGGCTGGCTGACGCAGTGCCCCGAGCCAGCTTTTTCGATAGCATGCACCTCCAACACCTCTCTTTGCACTTTTGTGCGCCCCCTGCCAATGATTATGGTATCTTTGAAGACAGGGTGACACAGGCAGTCTCTGCAGTGTACGTATAAGTGACCTCCTGTCATTGACCGCAGGGAAAGGGCATGTTCACGCATTCTCTCATTTACGCAGCGTCCCGATTGTCCTATATAAACCCGTCCGCATGACAATGGGATTTTGTAGATAACACCCACCACGCAAGCCACGAACTTGTTGACATGCTTAACCGTACATGACGTCTTGTTGCTGTTTGTCTGGTTTACGCGCGGGCAAAGTTGTGCTAATTTGCGAGGCGCCGAAAAAACCATTGGCACATTGAACCGGTTAGCCACTTTTTTTAAATTATGTGAAGCCTTACGTATATATGGGATAACCTGAGGCCTTTGTTTAGGCTTTGCTTTTGGCTCCTGAGAACCACTCTTGACTTTTTTCAAGAGTGTCTGAGAGACGCCCAGCAAAACGGACAGAGGAAATCCTGCTCCTAAAAGTCGCTTGACCTGAGCTTCATAGCTGTCAAACATGGCATGGTGACCGGACCTGTACAGTGAAGCCTGGAGGCATGACGTGGCAATGTTTCGTTTCACAAGTTTAGAGTGGGCTGAATCGCATGGCAGGATTTCCTTCTTGGTTCGCGGGTTGTAACGCCAACACACATGTTGCCCAGTGAATTGCAGCCGTGAATCCAAAAACTGCAAGTACTGACGGTCTTGCAGTTCGTAGGTGAACTTTAGGGCTGCAGAGCAGCGCTTGAAAACGGTCTTTACATCATCTACAACCTTTTGCAACGACAATTTTCCGACATCCCCTAAGAACACCAGATAATCGTCAACATATCTGTAAATCTTGCACACCTGTTGACACAATGCTGTTTCCATAGACCTATCAAACTTCAGCGCTTGAAAACGGTAATGACCGTTTTCAAGCGCTGCTCTGCAACCCTAAAGTTCACCTACGAACTGCAAGACGGTCAGTACTTGCAGTTTTTGGATTTACGGCTGCAATTCACTGGGCAACATGTGTGTTGGCGTTACAACCCGCAAACCAAGAAGGAAATCCTGCCATACGATTCAGCCCACTCTAAACTTGTGAAACGAAACATTGCCACGTCATGCCTCCAGGCTTCACTGTACAGGTCCTGTCACCATGCCATGCTTGACAGCTATGAAGCTCAGGTCAAGCGACTTTTAGGAGTAGGATTTCCTCTGTCGGTTTTGCTTGGCGTCTCTCAGACACTCTTGAAGAAAGTCAAGAGTGGTTCTCAGGAGCCAAAAGCAAAGCCTAAACAAAGGCCTCAGGTTATCCCATATATACGTAAGGTTTCACATCATTTAAAAAAAGTGGATAACCGGTTCAATGTGCCAATGGTTTTTTCGGCGCCTCGCAAATTAGCACAACTTTGCCCGCGCGTAAACCAGACAAACAGCAACAAGACGTCATGAACGGTTAAGCATGTCAACAAGTTCGTGGATTGCGTGGTGGGTGTTATCTACAAAATCCCATTGTCATGCGGACGGGTTTATATAGGACAATCGGGACGCTGCGTCAATGAGAGAATGCGTGAACATGCCCTTTCCCTGCGGTCAATGACAGGAGGTCACTTATGCGAACACTGCAGAGACTGCCTGTGTCACTCTGTCTTCAAAGATACCATAATCATTGGCAGGGGGCGCACAAAAGTGCAAAGAGAGGTGTTGGAGGTAAAGTCACTTGATACTTCTTTTACAAGTAATGACAACCAATACAAATGACAAAGCAGATGCCGCTGGAACAAAATGGCGGCATTCAGTTCAAACCTCTGCTATGCGCCGCCATTCGCTTCCTAAAACCTGCACCGTCACGGAGTCGGCGCTTCAAAGAATGTCGCTACTTGTAGGAAGCTCTTATCTAGGGACTTTAGTTGGAGGCGCATGCTATCGAAAAAGCTGGCTCGGGGCACTGTGTCAGCCAGCCTTCGGTTTATCTGCACAAAAAAAGAGATCGATTTTAAAGATGCATGGTGAGCGACACGCCATTGGTTGTTTCGGCGTTGGTTGACTGTTTGGTGTTTTCTTGTTTGAGCCGTTTCTAATAAAACTTCAGTTGATAGTCAGCGCTTGTCCTGTGATCTACTATCGTTGTCTTCGTCTTTTGTAGCGTGAGCTACACTGGCCGAGGTTGAGCAGTTTCGCGTGGCTCGCATAATGAGCTGTGCTCCGTGCTGCGCAAGCGCGAGGAGCAGTGACGTCACATGGCGCACAGCTGGCGCGCCGGAGACGCCGCCACCGCCGCGCGCTCCGCCGCCACCGGGTGCGCCTCGCCGGTCTGCACATTCCAGAGGAGTGACGTCATAGCCGCGGCAGACGCACTGGCGCCGCCGCGTGTCCAGCTGTCCGCCTCTGTTGCGCAATAGCCAAGTCTGACGCTGCACCGGAGCCGCTTGATAGCGCCTCTCATTTTGTGCGCATAAGCTCACGCTACGTATATCCTGGCATAACCGCGAGCTAAGCCACCGCATTTCCTAAAGTCATGAACCAACTCGCTTGCATCGCCACCTTAAGTAAGTCTCCTAGTCCACCATGAGGACTTTGGTGTAGGCTGCCGTGCTGCTGACGGCTTCCCTGGTCCAAGACTCGATGTCCTCGATGGTGCTAGTGGAGACCCCTCTGTGCTCGCGCCACTTGTCCCACTCTATGATCTTAACTTGACCGAGTTTCCTGGGCTTGACGAGGTGCAGGTGGCCGTCATCTCCAGGATAAAGCGATCGCTGCCGAGATTTTCGTTGGTATTCTCCCACTTGACGTCTTTGACGTTCTTGACGAAAGTAAGGTCCGGGCAGGTGTCCCTACACGAGCTCGTGCCCGTCCTCGTCGGTGTAGTACGGTCCGTCAAAAGGGTCAGTCCTTCTTGATACATGGTATTAAATATCCTCTAGCCCTTGGGTGTCGTGTAACGATATTCCCAGAGAGTGTGTGCCGCGTTGAAATCTCCACCAAGGATTGTCGGATCATGTCCGGAAATCTTGAGGGCCTCTTTGAAGAGGTTTTGCACGCAGTCTCTTGGCGATTTGGGAGTGCTGCAGACGTTCAGTACGTGGAAGGATTTATTCTTCTGCTTCCCTTGTGGAATCAAGGTAACTATGCAATTGTGAGGTGTCTTGGTTGGAAGCACGTGTTTCGTCGCAGTAAATTTCTTATGAACCAGAATGCAAACGTAGGGATCGTCTTCAAATGTGGTGTAGTCCTTTAATTTAGCCGAATTTATAACTTGCTCTTGAAGCATGATGACCACAGGTTGCTTTTCCGTCGCCAACAAGCTGAGGCTAGATTGCTTGCGGCGGAAGCTCCTGCAGTTCCATTGCCAGATCTTGAGTTGCGTAGCCATGGAGGTATTGAGTTGAGTCACTCGACTCATTTCTTCGCCTCCGGCTTTTTTCGTTTAAGGGTCTGACATTGGAAAAAGTTCTTGATCATTGCGTCCCAGCTTTCGAGCCTTTCTTTTATTGCAGTTAAGTGCTTCTGGATGTCGTAATTCTTGCGATCCACTTCTTCAAACTTTTGAGCAAGTTCTGTCTTAAGGTCCATGAGGGCCTTCTTGTAAGCGTTGCTCTCCAACATGCTCTTCTTTTCTGTTTCTTTCTTGAATTCGAGAAATTCCTCCTTGAGTAGACGAACCTCTTTTCTTATGCTTTGTTTACCCCCACCATGAAGGGAGGGCAGGTCGTCGTCATTGTAACTGATCCTTTGGACCTTTTTTGACTTCTTCTTTTTGTTCTTTTTCTGTCGATGAGTCATGGCGGCAACCTCAGCCTCTTCCACCTCAAGGTCGGTGGTCAGAGCTCTCTGTCTAGACCTAGAGCTGCTTCGCGGTCTGTTCAGAGGTTTGCTCCACGCGTTAGTTCTGGTCCTACTCGTGGAACGGTTTCTCGACTGGGAACGAGACTGACCCCTGGCCGCCGACGGTTGTGGTTTTTTCTCTGTTCTTTCTCCGCTCCTTTGCGCCGTCGCAGTGAACGAAACGTGGTTGATAGTTGGTGTGTAGAACGTTTCCTTGCAGGTCTTGTCCTAGGTGCGGTGAGGTCCGCCACACAGAGCGCATTTGGGTGTGCACTCGTGTGATCCTCCAGTGTTTGGAGTGCCACACATGGTGCGTGCGTACCCTCTGGGTTTGGGACAGGACCCAGCTCTGTGTCCGACTTCGCCGCAGTTCAGGCAAGCCGCCTTGGTCTTCTTATGCATGAAGCAAGGTATTTGGTTCCAGTCGAATTCGATGGATCTTGGCACTTCGTTACCCTTGAAGGTGATGACAACAGCTTTTGACTTGCCCATTCTTCTGGCGTTGAGAATCTCGTAGCCAGGTGGAGCTAGCGTAAATCTAGAGATTTCTTTGTCCGCGATAAAGATCTCCACACCCAAGATGACGCCTCTGCACGCGGATTCTTGAGGAACCACGTGATGGGCTTGTATTTGGAGCAACACGTTGTTTTGGATCTTGAGTTGCTGGACGTTGGCGATTTTCTTTGCTTCTTCCCAGTCATTGGTTACAGCCATGATGAGATTTGGAGCCTCTAAGAGTCTCACAATCACTTTCGATTCGCTTTTCCCCTCGCTAAGTGCTCTTTGAACCGCTCCTCCGATGAACATGCGGTAGTTTTTGAGATCGATCGGTTGCTTGGGCTTTATAACCACCTTGTGATCAAATTCTTGCAAACTCGGCAGCCGAATCTAAGATCTAATATACGGCGCTCGTTGTTGGGTTTTCTCAATAGTTCCAGGACGTTCTTGCAGGATCGAATCAGGTGGCGGTGACTTTACTTTTTTGTCGGAATAGACAACCTCGATCCAGTCGTTACCGGGCGTCGCTGCTGAATAATGACGCTTTTCCGGAATGGCGTTTGCTGAACTTCCTTCGGTATCCATCATTCCTTGCCCAAAATTATGGGAATCTTGATGGATTTCTTCGGGAAGCGCTACACTTGCTGGTAAAATTGAAGCAAATTCCAATCCGTCGGGGTCATAACCCGGAACAATGCTTTTTCCCCCGGTATAAATTTGCTGGGAATTCATGCTTTTCTTGGTGGACTTAGCCCTCCCTACGCTTGAAAGTCGGAGGTCATGTCTTAATGCATGAGGACAGGCTAATCCCCTTTAGGCCTAGTTCTCCTCCTGCGTGGCCGGTTCATAAAATGGGCCTGAAATGGCCAAAAAATGGTCCACTGACCTGCAAGTTGTGTCCGGATGATCGGGTAGTTCTTATACGTCCGATGACACACTTTTCACAGGTCCAAAAGCATTTCTGGTCAAAAGATCTTCCAAATTGACGGAGCCGATGTTAAGCGTGTCCACTCCGCTGAACCGTCTTCGTCTTCCTCCGCACCGCGAGGGAAACAACAACATATTTTAAAATATGAAAAAAAAAATCGTACTTTCTTTAATTTAAATGTGTTGCGGAAGAACGCAGATCTGAAGTGCTTGAAAAATGTGCAGCGACATTTATCTTCGAAGTCTTATAATGCATGAAATGCAGTATAGGGAATTAGTGCATCACGTGACATATATTTTCCCACTAAATTTAGCGAGGAAATCGAATGGCTGTATAGATCACGTGACGTCAGGTCACGTGATGTCGATTTGCCCCGCTAAATTTAGCGGGGGAACTGTATTGGTGTCTAGGTCGCAAGACGTGAATTTTCCCGCTAAATTTAGCGGGTAAATGAATTGATGTACACCTCACGTGACGTCAATTTCCAGCTAAATTTAGCGGGGAAACGGAATTAATGATTTGACGACCGCAAGGCTTGAATTTTCTCGCTAAATATAGCGGGGAAACTGATTTGACGTATAGATCAGGTGACATCAATTTATCTACGGTGTATAGGTCACGTCACCTCTGGCGACGTGAAGCGACGCCACTTCCCCGCCAAATTTAGCGGGTAAACAGAATTGGTGTTTTATAGGTCAGGTGACGTTAATATTCTGGTGAATAAAATTTTGGTGATATTTATACTCTCCAGAAAACAGAACGCTAAGAAGTTAAAATTTTTATAAAAGTCAGCTTTTTTTTCTGAATTCAACTATACTCTATTTCACCTTGTGATGTACCGCAGGAAAGGCTACAAGCGCGAGCTCCTTGCTCCGGGGCAGATCTCGGCGGCACAAGCTCTCGTGCATTAAGGGCAGTTGCCAACGCTATGAGCTCGCGCTTCTAGCCTTCGCTGCGGTACAACATAAGGCGAAACGGAGTATATAAAACAAAAACGTTTTATATACTCCGTTTTATATAAGGCAGACGTTTCTGTCGGTCTGGTTGCCATAGAGGGGTGAAAAGCTAATTTCGAGCGAGAGTTGAAGTCCGGGATCTTAGGTGATATACGTGTCGGTGCTAGTATTTTAGCTGCCCAGACGGAGTGTAAGGAATAGACTACTTCCATAAATCCGTCACCGCGCGCGTTGCATTTTGGGAACCCGTGGGCGACGAGCGGAGCGCGTATGGATTTTGCTGCCCACTGATTCCTACAATGCATAACGTGGCATTAGGCCGCAATGAGGCGCTTCCTGTTTTGACACTAGTCTATTTCTTTTTCGGTCATAAGTGGGAAGGAAGTACGGTAGGAAAGGCACTTATGCACGCGTGGTAGGGATAGTCCGAGAGCGGGACATTGCAATAAACCTGGGACGCTTAAATGCTTTTCAATTATCTGGCGTCGGCACACACGAAAAAACGATCGTCAACTTGGGCCAAGAAATCGCGAAAAAGGGCCAGAGTCAGATAAAGTTTGTTTTACATAAGATCAGGGAGGGTCACACTCCTCAGCGTGGCGTTTTTTGCCAATGAGGGTTCGTGATTATCCGGCAGATGTTTGCGTGGAGTCCAAGAGCTAACGGCGCCTCTACGCCAGACGTCCTGAGGCAAACGTTCCGTCAGCCGATGCACGCGTCGCTGGGTGAGTCGATAAGGGGCGAAATAAAGGGGCAGAGGAAAGAGTCAATTACTTACCTCAAACCAGGAAATAAAAAGCATTTGGAACGATAAAGATTATATTTATTGAGAAAACACGGTTTACTTCCCGCGTATATAAAACCACGCTGCGGAGCCAGCATTGATGAAGTATATCATTTATGCACCACGGTGATCCCATTTCTTGCCTACCAAAATTTAGCACGAAGCGGGGATTATAGGAGCGTCCTCCGAAGACGTTCGGGAAGGACGTCTCAGTCATCCTTCTCGATGTCGGCCAGGGGCGGCCCTCGGCCTCCGGCAGGTAGACGGCCACGGCGCAGGCGAGCAGGAAGGCGGCGAGGCTGAGGGCCAGGAAGGAGTTCCTGTAGCGGACGAGGCTCACGAAGTGCACGTCGAAGTGAAGGATGAGGAAGCCCAGCAGCCAGCGAAAGGCGGACACGCAGGCCGAGCACGAGTAGCGCATCCGGCCGGGGACCAGCTCGCCCATGACCATGGAGGGCACGTGGCCCAGGCCCAGCGAGTGGCCCACCACGAGCAAGCAGAGCGCCACCAGGGCGGCCTTTTCGGAGCCCTGCTCCGAGCCCGGCTTGGAGGCCGGCTCGGAGCCCGACTCAGGCGGCCAGGCCTCGGGCACCGCCTGGTCCAGGGGCTTGAAGACGCTCAAGCTGAAGGCCACCACGAAGGCGGACACGAGCAGCAGCGGCCGCCTGCCCAGCTGCCGCGTCAGGCCGGCAGCTACCGACGAGACGGCCAGGTGCAGCGAGGCCATGCCGATGGCGCCCATATGCGGCGAGAAGTCCGAGGCCAGCGGGGCCAGCACCTGGACGTTGCGCAGCAGCAGCAGCTGTGCGCACGACAGGTTGTGCAGCGCCTGGAGCGACACGCAGATGGCGATCTTTCTGCGGAGAGAAGAGCGCAGGGGTTCAGCCGGTCGTCCCGGGGGATCGGTGGCCGAGTCTGTTAACGCCCTATCACATTGAGGAAACACGACGGCGACGTCAACTCAACATGTTGGTCAACAGTCGGGCAACATGTTGGTTGTTAGCTCTATTGCCGAACAGACCTGTCTTATTGCGGGAACATCAGCACAACATGGACGACAGCGACAATTTTGCCTCGGTGTGACAGCAACAAAAACAGCAGCCAATTAAACCGGACAACGCTCGTTCTTTGGTTCGGAGGATGAGCGAATTTTGTGCCGACAACAGGACAACACGGACTGCTTCAAGCGTGAAGCCCACCATCAGTAACTGTGGTGTCCTGAGGACATGAAGGAAGGGCCGACCAGTCCGTTCGAACGATGAACGAAAAACTAGCTATTTCTTTAATCAATCGGTGCCCCGATGATATCATGGTATGCACATAACTGCCAACATAAAAAAAATCATCACCTACCTTCCTCCCTGAAAAAAAAGGAATTTACAGGTTACATTCTAAGAATAAAATAATTTACAGACAGTAGTCCTGAAAACGGGCGGGCTGTCGTCTCTCTCTTGTGGACGCATTTCCCTGTGAGATGGTTCTGTTCGTGTAGTTACCTCTGAAGCCGGTGAAGGTGTCTCAGAATCTTCCGGCCGACGCCCGTCAACAGGACTGGCACCTTTGGAGTTGGTAATGGCGTCGCCAACACTTCCAGAGCGACTTTCATCAACGGAATCCGCGTCCTCCTGGATTTGTTCTGGCGTTGACGAAACCTCTTGGCGATTCTCCTCAACAGGGTCTGCGCTTTGGTTTTCAGAGATGGTTGGGAGATTGATCTCCAGGAATGGGCAGCAAGAGTAGCGGCCGTTGTCTTCTTCCTTTGATGCACTCATCGGGAACATCCAATAGCTCAAAGACAGTCCTCCAGTAGGAAAGTACCTGCTCCCAGCTGTTTCTTTATCTTCAGTGGCTGGGAGGAGGAAAGCTGTCCTTATTAACACTTGTGGGCTTACGAACCCGCAAGTAATCTTCCTCCTTGAACCTCGGTGTCTTGGCACTTCTTTTAGAGCGCAGCCCTTAGGCGCCCGTTTCCGGCTCGAGCGGCGTCGGCGTAACCGCGAGCCCCCCCCCCCCCCCGAGGACCTCGGGAGGACCTCGGGTTCCTTCGGGAGGACCTCGGGACCACCTCGGGTACCTTCGGTGACCTCGGGGAGGGGGGGCGCGTGACCCCCCTCCCCCCCGACCCCCTCCCCGAGTGATCCCCCTCCCCGAGGTCACGTGACCCCCCCCTCAGCACCCTTCCCGCCTCTTACTCAAGAGCTGTGCTCTAATTCGGCGTTAAGGGAGTTGTAAACGGCTTTCCTTTTTTACATCCGTGAATGCTTCCATGGCACCCTGCTTGGCCATGGACGCAAGGTCGCAACTGCTCCATCGCCGAAAATAGCTCCTGGAAAAGATTCTTTGTTTGAAAGTTAATTATGTCAAAGCGGGTCCTGGGCTGGTGACCGTGAAACAACTGAGCAGGAGACACTCCTGTGATTGAGTGCAGGGTAGATCTATATACACCCATGTAGTCTACGATTGCTTCTTTCAACGACCGTCCTTCCAGCACTGAAACTTGAATCAAATCCTTCGAACTCCGGTTGACTTTTTTGACCAACCCATTGGCCTGCGAATAATACACTGATAAGACAAAGTGCTTGATGCTTCTTCCCTCAGAAAGTCTTCGAAAAACTGAAACTTGGACTCTGAGCCGTTGTCCGTCACGAGTTTTTTCCGGATAGCCATCTCTACTGAAATGGCTATCCGCAATAAGTCTATCACCACTTGTGACGTAATCGTATTCGCAAAGCAAGCTGCAAGTCTATCACCGCTTGTGACAGAAAGCAAAATCTTGAGATTCACGGTATCAATATGAATGCCAACGAAGATTTGCTGGCAAAAATGAATGAGGTTGTCAAAATGCTTTAAGGGGTCCTGCAATGACTTTTTCACTAATTTTTAATTTGCACCAAACCTGAGCGCACTGA
Source organism: Ixodes ricinus (assembly GCA_037355805.1). Taxonomy (NCBI): domain Eukaryota; kingdom Metazoa; phylum Arthropoda; class Arachnida; order Ixodida; family Ixodidae; genus Ixodes; species Ixodes ricinus. The sequence goes on from JAZHYW010066015.1 coordinate 21,576, forward strand.
ACATAGTAACTTAATGACACTTTTCTTTTCTCGAATTTCGCTTTATTTTAAAAGTTATAGGCAATATTAAAATTACAAAAACAAGCAAAAAATAACCTCCTTCATGACGTCCTTGGTTGCTCGAGTGGCCGTGAACTAGACGAGGGGTGGTGAGCTGAGCGAGCGCTCACGGCTGCCGTACTCCGTGTCGACGGCGCGAGAGGGCGCCACTAAAGCATGTTCTGGATAGGCTGTATGTAGCGGGCAGCTAGAGCGGCTCTCATTGCATTTGCTGCGCGATTAAACACAAACTCGGAATGACACTTCATTGGCCACAAACGACAGCAAACACGGGGTAAAGATCAGTTCAGAATGGGAACCACTTCGCGCTGCCATACCGCGAAACGGCCAAACCGCAAGACAAAGCTGCTCACCGAAGGCCTTGGGAACGCTCAGAGCCGGCCGGGTCCTTCGGTCCCTACGGCCGCGGCGCCGCCGCGTACATCCGGGACCTTTCCGTGTCGGCGCGTGATCCCACTACTCCTTTCTAGTAGGCGCCGCCTTTTCCACCGATTGGTGGCGGGTATGTCGACGGATCATTTCTTGTTTCTGTACTTTATAAACTGCATTTGTTTCTTTTCTGATCTCAAATACTGAACAAAACTACTTTTATAAATAATTGAAACGGTTCGCGCCACTTATATTTTGTATTTCGACTAAAAAGAAGATTTTAGCGGCTCTGACCAGTAGTAAGCCCAGGACCTAAGACGTCACATTTCGCGCGCTTTCGGTACCGCGGGTCGCCCCCGTCGGTGGAGGAGGTTTCCGCGTCGTCCGGTTAAAATATGACGCACTGATATTTAGTGACTCTCTCCGTGCCCGCTGGCTTGCCCGAACCCCAAGAGACGTGGAAACCGCAAAAAAGGTAGACGCTTAATTATGATTGCAGGGCCCCTTTAAAGGGGCCCTGCAATGGCTTTTTTACTAATTTTTAATTTGCACCAAACCTGAGCGCACTGAACGTAGTAACTTAATGACACTTTCTTTTCTCGAATTTCGATTTATTTTAGAAGTTATAGGCAAATTAAAATTACAAAAACAAGCAAAAAATAACCTCCTTCATGACGTCCTTGGTTGCTTCAGTGGCCGTGAACTAGACGAGGGGTAGTGAGCTGAGCGAGCGCTCACGGCTGCCGTACTCCGTGTCGACGGCGCGAGAGGGCGCCACTAAAGCGTGTTCTGGATAGGCTGTATGTAGCGGGCAGCTAGAGCGGCTCTCATTGCATTTGCTGCGCGATTAAAGACTATTTCGGCATGACACTTCATTGATAAACAAACGACAGCAAACACGGGGTAAAGATCAGTTCAGAATGGGAGCCACTTCGCGCTGCCATACCGCCAAAGGGCCAAACCGCAAGACAAAGCTGCTCACCGAAGGCCTTGGGAACGCTCAGAGCCGGCCGGGTCCTTCGGTCCCTACGGCCGCAGCTCCGCCGCGTACATCCGGGACCTTTCCGTGTCGGTGCCTGATCCCACTACTCCTTTCTAGTAGGCGCCGCCTTTTCCGCCGATTGGTGGCGGGTATGTCGACGGATCATTTCTTGTTTCCGTACTTTATAAACTGCATTTGTTTCTTTTCTGATCTCAAATACTGAACAAAAACTACTTTTTATAAATAATTGAAACGGTTCGCGCCACTTATATTTTGTATTTCGACTAAAAAAGAATCTTTAGCGGCTCTGACCAGTAGTAAGCCCAGGACCTAAGACGTCACATTACGCGCGCTTTCGGTACCGCGGGTCGCCCCCGTCGGTGGAGGAGGTTTCCGCGTCGTCCGGTTAATATATGACGCACTGATATTTAGTGACTCTCTCCGTGCCCGCTGGCTTGCCCGAACCCCAAGAGACGTGGAAACCGCAAAAAAGGTAGACGCTTAATTATGATTGCAGGGCCCCTTTAAGTGCCGGATGTTACAACAAATGAGGCTGCCAATATTTATAGGCTAGCGTCTAGACCTGATAAATCCCCAGTCATCATTGTGCGCTTTGTTCACCAGAAGACCAGACATAAATGGCTGGATAAACGTGCACTGCTGAAGAAAGCGAAAAGTGTTTATAGTGCAATTAAATGCAAAGGTGCAAGCGAGCTGGACAATAATGACGAAAATAATTCCTGGAAAAGGGAAACAAGGGGCAGGCAGGACAAGCGCAAATCTCCAACACAGCTAGGTGACTGATGCGCGACCGAAAAAGTCCACCAGGTCCGGGTATGGAACCCGGGACCTCTAGCTATATTTCCAGTGGAGCGCTCTACCAACTGAGCTAACCAGAAGTTAGATGTCAGTAGAGGAAATAGGTTTTATCAGCTGCCACCAGTCTAACACCAACAAGGGTGAAAGCTTGCATTTTAAGGTTATGATTATAGTGCAATTAAATGCAAAGGTGCAAGCGAGCTGGACAATAACGACGAAAATAATCCCTGGAGAAGGGGAACACGAGGGACAAAGGACAAACACACATCTCCAAACACAAAGCTCCAAACTGTGTTTGGAGATTTGTGTTTGTTTTTAGAGGGGTACGACACGGCTACCCGTTGACCCCCATGCTTTTTGTCGCCTGCCTGGATCCACTGTTACGAAGCATCAAAGAAAGCAAAAGTTTTCGCAGTTTCCCGCTCTCTGATTTGGGCACGATACCCGTGTCCGCTTGTGCGGATGACGTGTCGTTGTTTTAACGCGACCCTGATAGCTTTTTAGAGGTCAAACGTATCTTCACTGGCTACGCCGGGTCCTTGTCCCTCGAGGGCTAGGAAACTTGTGTCCTGCGGCAGAGATTCCTCTGCCGTACTACGCCGTGGTTGTCGCAATGCAACGTCAGGTAGCGGAGGCGTTGCCCGACGTCAGTGTCCAAGAGACAGCGGCGTCGAGGATGTGCGAAGCCCTTTGCGCGGCTGACGCTTCAACCCGAATCCAAGCTCAGAGTTCCCGGCTGTCCTGGGAGAACATGTACGGCAAGCAGCCGACATCGGCTGGGGGTATGGGTGGAATGTTCTACCCTACCAGAGACAGGCTGACACGTGACTCGCCGTGACTGACGGTTGCCCAGCGCGTCCCCAGAATCAAACCACCATGTATTCGACACATATATGTAGTCGCGCGCACTTTTTGGGCACTGGTGTGACAGATGTTTGGGACCCGCTTCCGCTTCCAAACGCGTGTGCGTAGTCGTTTCGTTAAGCTCATTGTAATCCTAGCCCGTCATATATTGCGGGAGTGTAGAAATAGGGCCGCTATTCAAGAGCGGCGTTTCAGGCCAATGTTTCCAATGCTGCGAACGCTACGAGAAAATATGGCCGACCAGCTCGAAAACCAACTGTGGCCCTCTAGGTGAACAGGAGTTTCTCAAACATTAACACCCTCAGTTTATTTTTTATTTTTTTGTGAGAGTGGCAACAAGGTTTGCATGCGCCCCAATACCTTGTTTCGCTAAGTAGAATGTAAAGTTAGTAGGTGTGGCCTAGCGCCGCCGTATTTGTAGATATGTAAATTCTTTTTAGCCAATCACCTTGCGAGGTTCGGTCGTCTGCTTGTTTCCGGCTAGTAGGTAGGGAAGGCAATGGTGCTACATTCCCAGGATCCAGGGACTTTAGTGTGAAGCAGCCTGAACCAGTGTCGCCGCACCTCAAAGGAAGATCGATCTTACGCTGTATAAACACAAAGGCCAAAGTTTTGGTTTTCCTCTGCATCCAGGCCTGTCTCACCGCGCAGCCACTTCTTCCCGACGCCTTCTTTGCGGGGATAGCGGAGCGTACCGCGTACCAAAGGACGTGGCGAGGACATGGATCGGGTCCTCATTTACCGGATTCACCTCAGCCGTCGCGCAATGTTAATCTTGTTCGAGAGCGGTTCAGCGCGTGATTGTCACTGAACAGCTAGACACTTTGGACCCTCAGCCGTGTATTTTGCTGGAGCCGCGAACAGCCTTTCGTGGTAAGCAGCACGCTACAAATTTGTATGGAGTGGAAGGAGATAGCTATTATTCCGGAGCCACCACGACGTAAATGACCATCTTCGTTATAGTATGTTGTGGAACGTATTGTCTCTCTTAGATACGGGATCTAAAAAGAAATTTAAAATGGCTGTGTCCAGGCACGTACTATAGGGGGGGGGCACGGGGCCGGTTCCCCCCCCCCCGAAATCTTTCATTTTGCTGGGACCTCCTTCCTCCTCCCTCATACAGCATTTTGTCATGGGCGCCCCCCCCCCCCCCCCCCGAAACAAAATCCTCCGGCTACGTGCCTGGCTGAGTCACAATACTTATATTTGCTCCGGGTCTTGCAAAGACTATTCAGGACAAAACTCGCCAATGCCAAACAGACTACGAATTGCGTCGCTTAACCACTCTAGTTGTCATATCTGCTGAATGCCTCGGCGCAGTGAGAAGGCGGAGCGCAGCCTCACCCGGCGTGCCAGCCCCGGGGCCCGCCATTGATCATCCTGAGGGACCCGTCGATGCACAGGCGCTTGATCTCGTCGGGGATCTCGAAACCGTACAGCCTGTTGGCAGCGAAGCCCGCCTCCGCGCTGCCTACCCCTTCGAAGCAGCCAGTAGGGCTCTCCAGCACGCAGCCGGACAAGCAGAGGAGCAGCAGCGGAGGCAGGGCGCACACGCCGGCCAGCTGCTCCCAGTCCAGGTAGTTGCCCGCCGAGTAGGCCAGCAGGAGGCCGCCGCCCGAGGCAACCTGCGGGGACCGCCCACGGGGCAAGCGTGTCAAGAAAGCATTCGGGCATCCCAGAAAAGAGAGAGTGACCATGGTGACGTACCGAGACACGCGGAAAACCCGGAAACCAGACCCGCCCAAGCACCACCGCAACAGCAACTAGCGCGAGAACAATCTCTTTCCGGCTGTGGTTGTCACAAGCCCCTAGATATTACCCTCGAATGGACGGCTTCTCGTCAGTTCAACGTATTGGTATACTCAAACTCAGACATCTTTATAACCGAACACACTCCTCTGTAGTTCCGACCGTCGCTCGTGCCTGGCTTCTGCTAATGAACGTCCGAAACTGTGGCTGGTCAACATCGGGCAGCTTCCGGGCCGAGTTACGTCAATTCATTTCCGAACTGCAAGAAAGGGACTGCATGGCAGACCCAAGAAGAAACGTCAAGTAGCTTTTTCCCCCTTCAATACAGGTTATTTTTCTTTCTTTTTTTGAATTTTAAATAAAATAAATGACCGAAGGACACCGCAATACTGAGTACAGGTTACATCTGCCATCTGCCTTTCCGTTGAACAAGAGTCACACGTATCGGTCAGTCGTTTGTTCTGCTGTCCTCAGCGCCCAGATAGCAGCAGAGCGTCTTCTACTAGACGATCGGTGCCTTTGCGCCATATCAAACAAATGTTAGCATCGCAGAGAAAGACGCAGGCGCGTGAGCTCGGTGGAATGGTGTTGTGTACGAGCTCAACACATAAAAGGCACCTAGCAGAGCCACGCGCGCGCAACAGTGTCAGCACTGCAGACGAGATGAAGCCTTGTAATAAATTTTTTCATTGCCAGTGGTCTGTAATATCGAATCGCTGCTCCATGATACGTGTAAAACGAGACGTTTGAGGAACGAAGTTAAAGCAAGTAGGCAGGCGAGCTGGTTAAGGATAGAACCCTGGAGCGAGGGGACAAAAAGGGACGGACAGACACGAAGCTCCTTCATCAGCTCAAGATTTATTTTGAAAACAGGTTCATACCCATATCATTAGGAGACAACGCTGCCTGAAGGTCACACCACCGAGGTCAAGCAACCAACAGAAACAACACTTCGATTACAGCCACCCAGCAACCGACGTGGGACACAGAAGAAAAACCAAAAACCACTTTGTTTTTTTGCGTACTGGGCGTGATGGACAGATAACAAAGTCCTCACTAGAAGAGTACAGTACTCGGCCTGCGGCCCGTTAGTAGCTTCTGTGGGAGTTGATCCACACTCAAGCGGCGTCGCTCTGTACTTTAGTAGGCCTAACCAGAAATCTTTGTCAGAGTGTGCACATTTTTTAAGGAGCCTCTTTCCTACCAGGACACCTTTCTCTGCGAGGTCCTTGAATCTGGGGAAGCACGGACTAGAGGTCACATGCACGAAATCGAAGCGTGCAGCGAAATCGGAGAATTCTTGTGCCGCAAACTGGCGTCCACCATCTGTGTCTTGAGAAAACGCTCGCCATAGAGTCAATCACTGTTTTTGACGTTGTGCTCTGGAGTTCAGCCATCTCCGGGAGATAGGAATAGGATTCGTAGATGACCAGCCATGTCCTTCTAGTAACTTGACACAGGTCTGCCAGCATCACTGGCTCATCTGGATGACGATAGGCATACTGTTTTCAAGTACGGCACTTGCTGATTCACGCAGCAATATCTGCGGTAATTCCCGGCCAAAACATTATTTGCCTTGCGTGATATTTGCATTTTACTACCCCAGATGTCCGCAACGCACACGCCGAAAGCATCTCTGATCTTAGGTCTCGTGGAATAGCCGCTTTGGAGCCCTTTAGGAGCACACCATTGACGACCGAAAGTTCCGATTGGGATGGCTTAAACTTGTCTTGCAGTAATGCTTTCTTCATCAGGCCATCAATGACGTCTTGAACTTCACCATCTTGCGCCGTTTCTTTGAGGAGTCGTGTCCTGGTCTTGTCACCCACTAGGGTATACAAGACAGCTGCTGCATGGACTTCGACGTCGTCCGTGGCCACGTCAGTGGTTGACGTTTTCAGGCGGGGCAGTGCATCTGCCAGCACACGTTGCTTGGCGGGGCGAACTGTAATGTGAAGTCGTACCGCATTAGACGCAAAAAAGTATCTGGAGGCGCGATGGCATGTCCCCAACGGCCTTTAGTGCAATCGCTAGTAACGGACGATAATCGGTTTCGATCACAATGGTTTGGCCGTACACAACCTTGTGAAACTTTTCGCATCCAAACACGCTGCCCAGATTTTCTTTTTCAATTTGAGAGTATCTGCTCTCACTGTACGTCAGAACTCGTGAGACAGCCCACTAAGCGCCATTCCTTCCCGTCTTGCTGATACAGAGTAGCGCCTAAGGTTCCTTTCGATGCGTCTGTTGACAGTTTAATTGGCCTTGAGGGGTCAAGAACGGTTAAAACTGGACCTTCCATTAACATGCGCTGTAGTGCACTTCACTCAAACGTATGGGCGTGGTCCATTCGAAAACTGAGTCTTCTTTAACTAAGGCTCGAAGCATGGCTGTTTTTGTGATAAATTAGGAAGGCACTTGCTTAAGTGGTTAACTGCTCCTCCTTTTTGTTTGTTGGGATTGGCAGTTCACGGAGGCACTGCACTAGCTCAGGATCTGGCTTGATACCCTTCCAGCTGAACTTGTCTCCCAGGTAGCGTACCTCGTCTTCTCCAAACTTACATTTATCAGCGTTCAGAGTGATGCCACCTATCTTTGCAACTCTCAGTGCTGCTCTTAACCGCGAATCATGTTCTTCGTGTGAAGACTTCCCAACGAGAATGTCATCAATGTAAACTCGGACACCTGGGAGATCATCAAAGATTTGGATCAAGGCTTTCTGAAAAACCTCAGGCGCTGAAGCAATGCCAAAAGGAAGTCTTAAACAGCTGTAGCGCCCAAGGGGTGTTGCGAATGTGAAGATCTGGGATGTAGAGTTGTCAAGCGGGATCTGGTGAAACCCGCTATTGGCATATAGCTTGATAAAATATTTTGCGTCGGCCAGCTCCGCTTCAATATCTTTCCTGCGTGGCAACTGAAAATGTTACCTTTTCAAGGCAGCATTTACGTGCTTGGGGTCCTTTCAAACACGGATCTTCCCATTTTTCTTCCGTACCACAGCCAAAGGACTTATTCAATCGGACGGCTCCTAAATTTTCTCAATGATGCCGCTAAGCGACCATCCTGTCAAGCTCCGTCCTCAAGGAGTCCCGGAGAGCATCCGGGACTCCTTGAAGGTTGACGATGAGCGAAATTTGCATTTCACAAAATAAGGTAGCAGGAGCGTTCAACAGGGCGCCACAAACCCCAAAACACTACTCATGAAGAGATATCTCGAACGGATCGCCGTATTTTTGTAAAATAATAATGCGATTGAGTGAGAATCGCGACGTCGTGTTTCCTGCAGAATTGTTGAGGAGGAGGGGAAACGGCCTTGCTTCCTTCCCTCTTCGCGTCTTCGCGGAGTCAAAGCGAGAAGAGGAAACGAGAATCGCGACGTCGCGGGCTTTTTTGGCCTTGTTCAAGCGCGCTCTTCCTTCACAAAAATACGACCATCCGCTGGAGATATCGCTTTATGAGTGATGCTTTCGGGTTTGTAGCGCCCCGCGCCTAGCGCTTCCGCATTGTTTTCCGAAATCAGAATTTCGGTTCAGCATCCCTTAAAGGGTGACGTATACGTTGTTTTCAACAAGTTTAGTCATTATGGAGACCCCATACTGAATATTCGGGGAACAAAGGCAACACGAAGCAGTGTTTCAGACGTTGTGTTAGTCCTCCTTTTCTGCCTCCGTCTCGGGTTTTAGTGTATCGAATAACAACCAGCTCACCCGCATATATAGTAACGCTGTCTTTAATGAAATCTCAAACACGGCCCGTTTGAAAACGTTGTTAATCCCTATACCCGCCCCTTTAGTTTCCCGAGGACTACACCGTGAATTTATCTTGGAGGTGCCGATGGCTTAGACGCCCGCAAACTCTGGCAAGAGTGGCGTTGCTGGCCTCCGGACGACCGGGACGCACCTCGACGAAGCCGGCCAGGCAGGTCCTCTTGTCGGCCGGGGCGATCTCGGCCACGTAGATGGTGGCGCAGTTGTACGTGACACCCAGGTAGAAGCCGCCCACGGCCCTGCCCAGGAATAGTGTGTACATGTTGGTGGCCAGGTTGACGATGAGCGCACCGCCCGCGAAGCCCACGGCCGAGACCAGCAGGGTGCGCCGGTTGCCTAGCTGGCTCACCAGGAAGCCTGGGCAACCACCGAGGACGTCAT
>JAZHYW010066018.1:0-23241 GCA_037355805.1 Ixodes ricinus
CTGTCAGGGAACATTTTTTTCTTCATTCTTTTAAGCGCAGCTCTTTAAAGCGGTAACTGCAAAGAAAAAAGTGTATTTTTAAACAGCGCCCAATTAGGACAAGCATGTCACTAGTCACTTTTTCCGCCAAAAAACAATTATTACGGCAGCAATATTTATTGCGCAGGACCGATTTAGTTTGCGGCTATTTCTACCCGTTTCGAATCGCGTGCCATAAAGTTGCTATTATACGTCGATGGAGTAAGCTGCTATACGTCACGTAGCGACGTATACCTGCTTACCCGCGGGCGCTCGAAAGAGCGGGAGTTTCAAATGCGGAGAGGTTAGGGATCGCATGACTCACAAATTACGTCCTGTGGCGTAAATATTGCTGGTGAAAAATTTCGTTTTTTCGCGGAAGATTTGTTTCGTGACATGCTTGTCCCAACTAGGCTAAGTTTAAAAAACACCTTTTTTTCTTTGCAGTTACCCTTTAAGCGCCTGTTTCCAACTGAGCGGCGTCAGGCGCACCTGCCATTGCATTACAAGACGCTTCCGCCAGTTATGGGAAACTTATTCAGGCCACAATTAACAGGAACGTTTTCTTCTCCGCTAATCCTTTAGTGGGTTAGGCTTCTCCGCTAAATTGAGTGGGGAAATTGATCGCTACATGACCTTTTCAAACACCATTTCAGTTTCCTCCCTAAATTTGGCGGGGAAAATGGCGCCATGACATTGTTTCATGTCACCCATGACTCTCGCTTCATGTCATTCATGAGCATGCTGGCGGTGCGTGAGGCGGGGCGCTTGCAGCATCCTCTTCTAAAGTTATCTTTCGCCATATGGTCACGAATGACAACTGATGAGTGCGGTAGATAACAAAAGAAAACTAAACGCGTAACGGGGCGAACTTGTGGCCAAATGCGCAGCAGCGGAATCGGAAGATAACAACAGGATGCCGCGTGGCGCGAAAGCGGCGAAGCAGCAGGATCGAACGCTGGGAGGCGAGACTCAGTCTGGCTGGTCGCGCAGCGGAGCCCCTTAGGCACGCGTGGGCTTCTGGAACATACCTGGCCTGGAACACTCGGCGCAGAAGTCATTCTAACCTAGAACTAGCAAACAACGGTCTCTCTGAAATTACCAGAAATCTAAATTGAAGAATAAACAAAAAGACGCGGCGCTGCCAGGGATCGAACCCCGCTTTCTGCGTGAAGGCACGCGCGACAACCGCGTTAGCCATGAGCGCGCTGCCCGCTTAGCCAGCTGCGCCTCGCGGCAGTTCGGAAGCGAAAGCTGAAGTCCGGCAGTTCGTCTTATCTTTGGACATGAACCAGGAAAACATCACGGTCTTTTTCCTCGCCTCCTCTGCTTTTTGTGACCTCGGTGCTCGCCAGACTTGACGTCACAGGCCACCTGAAAAGATGGTGAGGCTGTTGCCTGTCCATCTGCTCTGCCGCGCCTTCGTATCCTTCAAGTCCCTTTACGGTACTTGAACAGCAGCAGAGGCCTTGAGCGATTGACTAACAGCCAACAGAGCGTGTGAGTGGCCGTCCGGACCCACGTGATGAGCATGCTCCATGTTTCCGTGAAGGACACAAGCGGGCGGGAAGCATTCCCTCGACAAAAAGACGAAAGGAAGCGGATCGCCTGAGCTTCATATGGCGGAGTAGTGTCGCTTCAGCTCCTTTCTCAGAGAGCGATGTACGGGACTTTCGGCTGCGGGCAGTGATCAATTGTTATACGTGTTTAACAGTAGCATCGAGGCTTCGTCAGCCATCTGGCATTTTGCCCTGATGCTGCAGACAATAATGCTGTCTGAATGGGCTGAAAATATAGAAAATAAAGGTTCCTCCGGTCTCACCCGACGCGAGGGCCTGAGCGCGGCGACGAAGCAGCGGCCGTCAAGGAACCAGCGGCTGGCGTGGACGCCGTACCAGGGCTCCTTGATGATAGACGGCAACGCCGACGATGCGTAACCCAGCGTGGTGCCCAGCGCGCACGAGCCGAGGCAGGCGGCGGTTACCGAGCGCTGGTAGCGGCCATGGGCCACCACCATCTCTTCGTTGGTGACCGGCGAGCCGCCCTTCGCCGTCGGCGCGCCAGTTGCGCAGCTCTTGGAGCGCCAGCATGCCGGGCAGCCAGCTGGACGTCTCGCTGGAGTCCATGGGCGCCGCCTGTTCCGGGGCCTCGACCCCGCCGCCACCGTCGCTGCTGCCGCTGCTGTCGCCCTGTGCCGATACTGGAAATATTTAAGAGTTTTGCCGTAGCCTTGCCAAAGCTCCGGCAGATCGCCACGAGAAGCGGCCTCGAAATGAAAAAGGTGGAGCCGTAGACACGGCATAAGAGGAGGCCACTGATCGGCGCCCCGACTGCGGCCGAGACGCCGCAGCGGGGCGCCAGTCCACGTGGCTCTCCTGTGTGCTCCAGTGTGTTTGTGGGTTTGCAGGTCCCCCGCCGTTGCGAAAGCTATGCGCTGACGTCCAGGTTTCCCGAGAGAAACGGCTCTTTGATGCTCTGTGCTTACCAGATCCTCGCGCCCTCAAAATCCGCGCCAGCACTCTGACGGCAGCTTCTTCGATCCGCCGCGCCGCCGTCGCCGCTCGAAGGGAATAGGTGACACGCAACTCGCTACGCCACGCCGCTTTCGCTGGGAGTCGAATGCCCAACAGCGGCAGCGATGTCCCGTCTATGGCTCTCGTCGTCGAACTGCCATGGCCTTGTGAGCATGGCGCGAGGTTGCCCCGCGTCGCGGAAGCGCGTGACCGAGCGTGCAGATTTTCAAAAATGTTCTTTACGTTAAAAATTTGTTGGCAAACATTTAATCTACATGTTGATGCATTTTCCATGCACCATGATTTTCATCTATATATAAAATGTGAGAGTCTCTCGCGCGTGCTTGAACACCGTGGCGGTCCTCTTCCTTCGATTCCACTCGTTGCGACGGTCTCTATGCGCAGATCTCGCCGAGGAGAACGACTGCAGTTGATTTATGCGGTGTGGCGTCGCCCTTTGAGTCCGGCTTTCCCACCCGAAGTGCCCGAGGAAGAGAGCCTCGGCCGTCGAAAGAGCGCGGCATCTGGCTCGAACACTGCACGTTTCCACAACCCTCGGCCTAGTACCCGTCAGGCGGCATATGACCACCACAATTCGCTCCATTTTAAAGATACCGACCAAGAAATCCGCTGTTTATCAACGACGGCCAGGTTCGCGTGAATTCTAATTCCTTTGAGATACAGATGAAACGAAACTCAAAACGGAGAGATAAGACGTGCAATGGGAGTGAAAGCAACAGCGACGTTTCGGGCGCAAGCCCCAGTCTGGCGAAGTAGCGTGTGCCCGAAACGTCACTTATCACATTTTTCCTTCCTTTTGCACGTCTTATCTTTCGCGCTTTTAGTTTTGTGCCGAACCTTACGTGCCAGCAGCACCCCACCCTTGAAGGGAAGCTTTATGTAAGCTCGTGGATGCCTGTTTCGCAAGAACGAAAGAGTACACACCTTGCATGACAAAATATCCTGAGACTGCGAAAACGACACACCATAAGGTCACAAACACGGCTGAATAATTTAGTTTCCAAAGTTCTTAACAGGCACCGAGGCCATACAAAACAGAAAGATAGAAATCCAAATACCTTCCACGTCTAAGAGATCACCACAAAAGACGTCGTGACAGCCACCTCCTCTCCAACCTTTAAATCTCTTGCTAAGCGGACTCAACAAGCTCACTCATCAACTGGAACAACTTTGTTCGGTAGCACAAAACGAAACAGAAAGCCACGTCACCCACTCTCCCCGACCACTTCGACAAGGTACCTTCAAGGTCACCACCACCCGAACCTCCAAAAACCATTGTAGTTCAAAGTCTACACAATACGGAATCCCGGAGAAAGCCTCACGTGAGAAGACCTCACTGCAGAAAAGCTACCGCAAAATAAGCGGACGCAGAGAAAAGATCACCGATTTCTTTTTTTCATAGTGAGGCTGTCGGATCACGCGTAACATACATCAATTTATTACCATTAATATTCTTCAATTATGTAAAAAAATGTCCATTGTTTCGTAACATTTATGAAACTGATTGGATATATTGCTCCCAAATAAATAATTGCAGGAGAAGGCTTTATGTGGTTTACTCTGTAGACAACGAAAGCCTAACTGAAAACTTCATGAACTTGGAAAACAGGAAAACGATCGAAAACGTAATAATGCCTGCTAAAAAGCGATTACTGTAAATGCCGCTAATTCGAAAGTGCACGTGCAACAACACGGCGCCTGAAAAATTTTTTGAATAGTATTCTGTTAACATTTGAAGACAGGATGGAACGGTTAGTAGGATATCCAACATTTCTTTTCTTCCACGGACATGCACGTTTTCTAGCCGTTCGTGCCAGGTTTTTTCACTCGTTGCCTTTGTGTGACAGTGCCCCGCTTATGGTCAAGAGGTCCAACAAGTCAACAGGTCCAATACCCACGTGACAGCCGAGTCAAGAGGTCCAATGAGTCAAAAGGTTCTATTCGAGTCAAGAGGTCCAACGCGTCAAGAGGTCCAACGAGTCAAGAGGTCCAATTTGTTGTCAAGAGGTCCATAGCGTCAAGAGATCCAACGCGTCAAGAGTGTCTAACGCGCCAAGAGCGATCTGCAACGAGCCTCATTTTTTGTCCACCTCGTTTTTATTCATCCCTTAGCCGTTCTTAAGAACCTCTTCAGCTTACCTTTAAGCAATCAACAAACCAATAAAAAGTCTAAGTAAGTAATAGTCTTTGTCGTACAAGCCATGTGGGTTAGCAGGGCTATTGCTGGCTGCTTATGACGGTTACTGACTCGCTTGAGCTATCTGGATGATTTTGGACAATAAACCACTACATATCTATTGGCGACAAGTGGACAGATACTATTTCGCCACAAATACTGTAAAACGACTTATTTTTTCGCGGGCTCAATATTTTCGCGATTTAGGTCAAAGCAGCAGTTTTGGAACAAGGTAAAAGCTCTTATATGTCCCGAATCGTTCAGTCAACCGTCAAAGTCCTTGAGCGAAAACACGTCAGCGACACGAAAGGTGCCGCACACGTGTACGTGACCACTCAGGCGAATCGGCTAGCAATGATTTGAATAAGCGAATTGAGATGATGACCTGCATCACTGAGTAGGATGATTCAGCAGCATTAAGAAGGATGACTCCAGGACTTTAAGAAGGGTGTCTGTCTGCTAATGCACCGCGCTTGGGCTTTTCGCTCTCTCAAGTCGTCTTAGGGATATACTGTTAGCATCTGTTGGTTCCGCTTCTTTAATGCGTGATGCCGGCTCAGTCATGCGAAAAAGCGATCGGCAAAATCCGCGACTTGTCCAACGCAATAAAAAAATCGTCGCGTGCATCTCATCAGTCACAAGACCAAACTGTGAAAAATAGAAATATCTCTTGGTAACATGATCTCCTGGCAACGCAACCAAAAAACAAAACAAAAAATTCCTTTTTAACGTAAACTCAAACCGATTTTTTATATATATATGTGTATATATATGATAGAGCAGGTGGGTATATACGGTCACGTGATCTTTCTAGGACACGTGGACAACGAAACCATCTCCTCTCGCCTGGTTTCGAACCGAGGTCCTCCATTAGCGAACCAGCGTGCTCATCCGCTGCGGCAACATATATAACTCGAGCAGTGGCAGTCGCTCACGCATTCTCGCATCGTGGTGAAAAAGCCTAGGTGCCCCCGTAGTATTTTTCCTCTTTTCTCTTCTTTGCCTGTACCTATTTCCACACCCTTGCCCGCGGACTATTATCTTTGGCACCAAAGAGATGCTAGCGAGTCAAGATATCTAACATTGGACCTTCTCGATCGCGTTGGACTTGGACGCATCGAGGCACGAGCCAAGAGAGATCCAATATGGGTCGAGTGTCCGAACGAGTCAAGAGGTACACGGCGGGTCAAGAGGTCCAACGTACAAGAGGGTTCAATGTCAAGAGGTCCAACGAGTCAAGCAGGCCCCACACAACCTCTTGGACTCGTTGGACCTCTTGACGCGTTGGACATCTTGACTCCAAATCCCCTCTCTACGGCTTCAGAGCTGCACACTGTCACCGTTGTTACCGTGACTCATCTAAACACAGCCTTCACTAAGGTTGCGAATTGGGCGAGTCGGTAAACGTTATACATGATAAAAACAGCTCAAATGACGAAGAGGAGTGAAGACAACAAACAGTACAGGTCGAAGCTGTTCTCGCAACTAAAATTTTATTAATGAAAAAAAAAAAGCGCGCGCGGCCGAATTGAATACATCGACAAACAACTTCTCATCTATCAGGCACCATATAATCTTTCGGAGCTAAAACGGTTCACACAACGCAATCCATATTAGCTTGTAAAAAACAAACCTCGTTGTTCTGAAAGAGCTACCTGACGGCGCACTGCCAAGCTGTCAATAAATTGTTCTTTCCAAGGTTGTTCCACGTTTTGATATTATACTTACGCGTGATTAATGGACAAAATGGGTTATTACTAATTTCTGAGGAATATGCCCAAGTAAGCTTCAAAAATATGATTAAATAAGACGACTTTTTTAATGAAGTGACGAATTTTATGTGTTGAAATTGTCACGTGCGACGCACAATCCGCTGAACTATGAAACAATAAAAATATCGGTTAGCTTTTGCTTGTGCAAAGCTAACCGATATAGAGCTCACCGGCCCTTGAGCATCAGCTCAAGGGCCGCTGGCTTCTCGGCATCTGTTGGTTTTGCAGTGAGCTTTTCACCGGTGACCTTTTCACCGGTGAGCTCCAGTTTTCTCCGGTGAGCTTTCTCCGGTTAGCTTTTCTCCGGCAAGCTTTTTCCGGCAATTCACCCCCCCTCCCCCCCCAAAAAAAGAAAAAGAAAACGATGGTATGTTAACAACGTTTCCACGCTTAGTATTGTTAGCGCTTCTTTTATCAAGCGCTTGTGATAATCTTTTTTTCTTTCTGACAACTCTACCAAAGTTAAACCTCACAGTGGTACACAATTGTTACATTCAGCTACATCGTTTATATATTTCTGATTATCGGTCCTTATTTTTGCTCCAACGTTTCCTCAGCGCAACAAAGACAAATCAAGGCTATACTTCGTTTCAGCTTCGGTCCAGACGCAGCCGAAGTTACAAGCGCGAGCTCCGGGCTTTCAGCATCCCTGCCAAGCACGCGCGCTCGTGCAGTGTAGTGCACTGTTCTGGTAGTTCTGGGCCACATGCTCGCGCTTGTAGCATCGGCTGCGTCTGGACCCAGCTGAAACGAAGTATAAAAGCGCCGGGGCTCAGCGAACGCACCCTTTGGGCGGTTCGTGGGTGGCTTGCGCCGGCAGGACCTGAGCCCTGCGCTCCTTTTCCTGGGCCGCCCTGACCTCTCGGGACTTCCGTTGGCGCGAAGCCTTGGAGCTCCTCCGGCTGCGCTGCTTGGCGCGGGATGTCTCTCGGGGTGCTTCCTTCAAGACCTGGAGCGCCGAAGCGGGTGTGGAGCTCCTGCGGCGACGCAGACAACACGGTACCCATGGCTCGCCCACGGCAATTTTTGGGCAAGGAGCTCACCGCGGAAGCGGATCTGGGCTGCTTCTGCTCGGATGAAGCTGCGACAACTTCGATGGTCCCCGGGTGCATCCCCAAACGCAGTCAAGTTTGTTACCCCATCCGAGTACTAAAAACTCGCCGATGAAAGAGTCTTTTATGTTTGCTATGCAAGGAACTTCATCGCCTCCCGTTCAAAGTTGTGCGCCGCGTGCTTCTAAAATAAACTCATGCTCATGGGGGCAGGGGCAGACTTAACCCTCCAACCCAACCCTCCCCCCCCTCCGCACCCAAAAAAAAAGTCTTTAACGCAACTTTGTTATGCAAGAAACGGCATAAGCAGCCTTACTTTTAAAGACATGTTTAGTTTTTGGTGAAATGGCAAATATTAAGTCAACATCATGGATCTGAATAACGCATCGCCCACTCTCTGCAGACGCCCCCTCCCTGGCTAACAAATCCATCCGTGCACGGAGATAATAAATGAAAAATAACACCAGATCACCATACAAGGGGAAACATTTCTAGGAAAGATTCCGCGGGATAGTCAAGGCGAGTCTTCGTGCAGGCCCCCAGTCAGTCAAGCCACCTCGGTCGACGCTTCTCTCAGCCGAGGTCACGCGACGGTGGCTTCGGGGTCCTGCAGCCGCCCCAGGGCCGGGCTCAAGCGGCCATTCCGGCGGCCCTGGGCGTGCTCGGCCCTTCATCGACGCTTCGAGACGACGTGGTTCGTTCTGCCGACTCGCTCACTGGGAGACAGCCCCGTACTTACGCATCGCACTTTCTGTTCGACGCCAGGGTAGAGCTGTGCCCGCTTCAGTCCTCCTCACAGGCTCAAGGAAAATGGCCGCTGCCGTGTGCTCCCGACATTGGAAGGAGCGAGCGCCACGAGGCCCCGCTCCGCTCGAGCAACTTTGGTCGGCCGCTTCGGGGCGCGATACTGCGGACACGCAGCGGTAGCCCGGGCCTCACACGAACGTCGAACCGACGTGGAGGATCATCGAATAGACGAGGGGGTGGGTGTCACAGACACTCATGGCTACCGTTTCATGAACCCTTATGTCTCGAGTGAAACACCCTTTATAAGTGGGATGTTGAGTGCACACTCGACTTTTACAGCAGTCATTGACTCGATCAAAAGGATGCGACCTTGGTCCTTGAGCAAGGATATCTTTGATGCAACTTGCAAATGATGGCGCCATGCGGAGCAGGGGACACAAGTGTTCGGACAAAAGACCGGGGAAAGAGTTGAGATGTACCGGGCGTTTTTGAAATGGGCTGTAACGGGATGCGTTCAAATGCAAGGGTGTTTTGGGAAAGGGTTTTAATATCCCGGGTTCAAGAGGGAATGGGTTGTTTGGGGCTACATCGGCACAATGACTAACTCAGGGGTGGAAGGGGCCAGAGCATTTGTAGCAGGGCTGGGAGCATGCAAAGTCCCACTTTGGAGCAGTTTCGAGAGCAGCAAAAAGGCTCGCTTTAGAGCAGCCCCGGAGCAGCAAAAGTAAGCTTTAGTAGCCGTAGTAAGCAGGGTTTTCGAGCAGGTATCACGTGAGGTCGACAACAGGTGCCTGGTAGCGATTTCTTGTTGCTAAATGTGAAAATGTAAGCAAAAATATATGCATGCACACTTCCTATGAATACATTCTCAAGCCAACATACGCATACCTCTTCTATTTCTCATTGCATTGCAATATGGAATATTGGCAATGTGCGCAAAGGAAAGGCTTTGGAGAGAACCATTCCGGCAGCAGGCAGAGTCATGATAGACTTTATATGGGAGGCCCCGACAAGAAAAGCACAACTTGAGCCAACGCCAGTACAAAACCGTCTAGCCATGTGGACCATTTGTAAACATGTGTCCAGCTAACCAAACCACTGCAAGGTGTCAGATAAACTACCTTCGCCGACTACAGGCTTTGTTTAATAAGAATACACATGCCCAATCACTGCTTAAAAAGCCTCATGTATCAAGCTTAGTAACAAAATACAAGGCCACTGACATTTGGACGCACCAGATGCGTTAAGCAAGTCAAGGGGATCTGAATCCGCTATTTATTTGCAATTCCTCTCTCTCATAGATGGCGCAGAATTCCTTCCGGAACAACGAGCGAGCAGTTTGCAGCTGCGCATGCAGGTCGGGTGCCCGAGGTGGGCTCTCGGGCCACGGGCTGTTGCAGCCGCCGATCTCCGAAGAGCTATACTTCGCTCTGGCTTGGGTCCAGACGCAGCCGATGCTACGAGCGCGAGCGTGGTGGCCCTGAACAGTGCTTGCATTGCACGAGCGCGCGTGCTTTGGCAGGGACGCCGGAAGCCCGGCGCCTCGCGCTGGCAGCATCGGCTGCGTCTGGACTCTAGCTTGACACGAAGTATAGATCTTCTGCGCTGCAGGTTCCGCCGCCGCCGGAAGCGGCCAACAGGCAGCGCAGATACGAGCCAGTACATACGTAGATTACAGGCTTACAAAACGTAGAATAAGCTCTGATTTCCGAATGAATTCGAAGTTCCGTCCACGTCTCGAAATTATAGAAAGCACAGGGTGCGGCGTCGCGGCTCGTATAAAATTGCTACACCACATTTATGGCACGCAAACGTTGTTTCGCAAAAAAAAAAAAGCTTATTTTTAGCGCTTCAGCTTAAAGCCAGAAAAAAAAGAAATAAAGCGGCAGCCGGGCATTTTTTATGTCCTATATCGGCCTGCTCTTCGTCTGAATACCGGTTTTGTAAGTCCCACTCCCAGGATCTGTGGAGCAGCCCATCTATCCTGGGAAAGCGGCGCCAATAATTTTTTGGAAATGCTTGAGACACGTTCCGCGCACCACTCCTGGAAGCGACTAGAGCCACCAAAAATGAGCTGCGCTTAGTAATATCGACACTCTGTTCGCCAACACTGTTGTGGCCGCCGACGTTGACGGTGCTTGTGAGTAGACTCAACTGCCGGGATCGTTCATGTATTCGCGCGCGACTTCCCCCGCCCCTCAGCATTCGGGTGCTAGGGGCAGCTCATATAATATCAGCTTTTGCTCTGTCGCGAACCGTCTAAACATTTGCGGCGGTGGTGCTGCTCGCGAGCTCAGATCAATTCAGATTAACTGGCAACCGCGATGAGCACGCCACAATGCTGCCAGCGTCGTTATTTGCAGATGGGCAGTGTTACGCTTTACACTCAAATTAGCTGTGGCTCATTTAGTGCAAGGCCCAGAAGAACATGACGCCTGAAATCTCAGCCCATGCGCCGCTGTTCCGCCAGCGATCTTCCCTAGTGCCACTAAACAGGCTACGCTTTCACGCTTTAAGAGTAACGACACTTGTCCATATTGCGGCTTAAAATCATGGCTGCCAGTTATCTGAAAATTTGTCTGAAATCACAAGAAACGCTTTTACGTCCTCCACAAATGTTTAAACGCTTCGCGACAGAGCAAAGCGACATTACATAAGCTTCCCAACACTGAATCAAACGCCGAGCAAGTCGCACTTTTGAATCATGACGATCAGGCGGAAGCGGTGTCTGCTCTGTACAGGCGCACCAAGACGGCGCCGCCCACAGCAATATTGGGGAACAGTGCGCCGGACCCCGAGCGTAGCGTCACTTACCGGCGAGGTCCACACTTTGCGCGGCGAGGGTTCATACTCAGAAACAGGCGAGAGGTGGACCTCGTCGAGCGAGGCCTGCCACTCTCTGCAGCGGCGAGTCATGAGCACAACAGCAACCGTTAAGCCTTCACCCGTGAACTGTACCTAGCGAGTTCCCCCGTCCTGTAATCAAGTGGCGCGGCTCTCCTACTCGTCCACAATCGCGCGCCCAGTGCACAGCAGCTGACAACATTGGCAACGGGCAGTGGCGGTAAGAAAGAGCCACCTTCCGTCTGTCTGCTCATTGTCAGCAAAAAAGAACCACTCAAATACACAAAATGGCGCGCTGCACTTCCGAGCTATCCTCGTAAATTCCAGGCAAGCCGGGAAGGCGCTGCCGGCAAGCGCAGACTAAATTTTTTTGATAAAATTGCACGCTACATGCGCCGCCAACCATTGTTGTGGAATCGCGCAAGACACGTGCGTGAGGAGCGTGGTGCCTCGCACGCTATTCGCTTCATAGGGCCGCTCATTTCAGTACTGCAGCCGACAACTGCTTCCAAGGGCCGTCTCGAGACACGGGCCCGTGCACTGGCACATTTGACGCCACGGGTGTCGACGACAAACGCAAACACATCGGGAAGGGGGGTTTTAGTCCAGACCACCGTGGTCCAGATTCGGCGGTCCAGGTGAGACAAAGATGGGACCGGGTGCGCTGACTTGTACTACGTGCGCATTACAAGTAATCAAAATTATCTGTAATCGATTACTTTTTGGATGCAACTTTTGTAACCAGCTGATTACTTTTATTAGGCAGTAATCACAAGAGTAATCTGATTACTTTTTGAAGTAATAAAATTACTTGCAACCGTTGGCTATTTTCTCCACAAGACCCCCCCCCCCCCCCCCCGGTACACACGCGCCTGTTTTTCCTGATATGACAGGTATAAATTTTTTTTTCGAACGGAAAAAAGAAAGATTTTTGCGGAGCTATAGGAAACGAGGCTCAATCCCTTTCTATGTAGAGTTTCTGTGGAATGTCCGTTGTTTGTTGTTTTTTTATCGAGCTGGGATTGGAGTGCAGCTTCCAGGGAAGCCACAGTGCGTGACAAAGGCCAATTCAGGCGTAGTTTGAGGAGCAGAATGTAGCTTTGTAAGTCCTTCGTTCAAACTAGCCCCCCTCACGCACACACACACAGAAATAAAAATCCTGCTGAGAGTATACCTACTTGCAGCCCGTAGGGAGAATCCAGAACCGAAGAATGCCTCAAAGCGGATGCAAAAATATAACTGCGCCATCTGAGACATTTCCCTGTTTCTGCACGTGGTCTCTACGACAAGTAACGTTTCTTGAGTTGAGAAGTGGTCGGGGCGACTCTCTCCAAGCTAATGGATACTACACATGATCCGTTTGCAAATCCTGGAGCCGTTGCGTCTTTGTATAACATGTGAGTCTCATCCACATGTGATTTCCACAAATGCGTGACGGAAACTTTGAGCGACAACCCTTGCCTGCGTTAACAAGATCTACTAACCCCCTCCCCTCCTCCCCCCCCCCCCCCCCCCCCCCCCCCACACACACACTGGCGAACGCAAAAATCATTAAACTTCTTCAAACGAATTCTAAGTGCTTGTGTCCGTGTTTTCAGAAGGTGTAGCGACCACGAAGAGGGAACCAGCTTTTCTCCTTCAATTACTTGTGCAAACGTGAGCATAGGCTGAAGCAGTTCTATTGGCAGGAGCGCTAAAGATGTGTCTTCAGATCTCCTTCTACACAATAAAGTAATCGGAAAAGTAACGATTACTTCTTTAAGTAATGCCCAATTACTTTTGCTGTCGAGTAATCAAGTAATCTAATCGAATACTTTTTAGCCAAGAGTAATAGTAATTGTAATCGATTACTATTTTTTAGTGTTAACGTGTACAAGACTGCCGGTGGCCAAGTGCAATAAAGAAAAAAAAGGATCGGTGGCCGAGTGGGTTAGAGCACACCAGCTCGGAGCACGTGGAGCGAAAGCTCGCGCTGTATAACCCAGGGATCCTGGGCTCAATCCCCACCCCTGCCAGTTTCGATCTGGATGATCATCGTACCGGCGTGCGGTCGTGTATCACTACTGCGTGATGCACCTTAAAGACCCCAGGCTACCGGTTGTACTGCACTGGCTTAATTTCTCATCTACAGCTGGGAGACAAGTCGCCCGTTGAGGCTGACTATGTTCTAGGCTGTATAAATATACACACACCCCAATTTGTTTCCAGACAGATAAGGTAGCACCGCTTCATTCCACCGTGACATAGTAAGATCATCACTGTTGAAAGAAGTGTTTATAACGGACAATAGCATAGTGAACTCCCGAGGTTTTTATGAAGACACTAAAGTTATTTAGAGGTTCATTTGATTTTGCCTAAAATTAGAAAGGTGAAGAGAAAAAAAGAAAAAAGAAACGTACGCCTTTCCTTTGGTAGAAACGTATTTTCTACGTTTTGATGGCCCGTTTGATTTTCTTAGTAATCCGCAAAACGGGAAGTGTTAAATCTACAAAAAGATGGTTTCGGGCGCCAAAACGCTAACGTCAAATTTCAATTTGCATCTCAGAGTAAGCACCTGTTTGTTGGTTAAGAAAATATATTCTAATTATTCAAAAATAATAGAAATCATGCTTCTTCTTTTGCTTTTCATATCCACTAGTAACCAAACAAGGTCTACAGAGAATGAAAATATCTGAAATAATGTTTCATAAAATAAATGTTGTTCGGAATAACTATTTTAGCCTTCTTTGCAACTCATTCACCTATTATTATTATTTTTATTTCCAAATACATATTAGTAGGGTGCCTTTATGTGCGCTTTAGAGCCAGATTAGAGCCGCTAAATAAGCTACGCTCATTTAGCGGCTCTGATCTGGCCATTTTGTCCCACACGTTTATTTTTATTTTTTGTTCAGAAGCGCGTGAAAGAGCGTGTCCCGGCACGCGTTTGTGGCGCTGACTGTGCTATGCCGATATTTTGTTTTCGTCGATTTATTTGTATTTTACCCGTGAGCGCGTTCTGTCGGCATCGGGTACTATACTTCGCTTGAGCTTAGGTCCAGACGCAGCCGATGCTACAAGCGCGAGCTCCGGGCTTCCAGCGTCCCTGCCAAGCACGCGCGCTCGTGCAGTAACAGGCACTGTTCAGGGCCACACGCTCGTGCTTGTAGCATCGGCTGCGTCTGGACCCAAGCTGAAACGAAGTATACAAAGGTGGCAACACCCTAGCAGAAGGACGAAATGTGTCAGAACTTCAGCTTGGGCGAGTTGGTATCCATGATACTGCTTCACAGCGCACAAAATCAGATACACTTAAAAGTACTTTCACGCACACAGAGGAAGAACACAATGGAAGAACTCTCACACAGCGCTGTGTGAGAGTTCTTTCTTGTGTTCTTCTTGTGTGCGTGAAAGTACTTTTAAGTGTGTCTGATCTTGTGCGCTGTGTAGCAGTATCAAGCAGAAGGACATTGAGGCACCCTACATATTAGGATACCTCTGTTCAACCCTGCACGATCTTAGGGTGCTTACGTGCCACGCTTGTAGCGTATGCAAGCGTTTGACCACGCGCGCTAACATAGCACACACACAAAAAAATAGAATCAACAAGAGTCTCGCCTTCAAAGCCTAGGCCTTTCGCTAGGAGTCTGCTGATGACTAGTTACACGTGCAACACGTGCTGGCGTCTGCAGTCATATAACTGCTTGAAAGGAAAAGTCTATTTTGTTTCTATCTTATGTTGAATATTTACTTCTAGTTACTTATAATAGAAGAGATGAGAGCGCGCAATGCAAGCACTTAGCAATGTTTTTGAGAAAATCTTGTTTTTTGGCCCGTGTAGATAATTTACGTATCGCGGGAAGATTAAACTCTGAAAATGGGACGCCCGCAGTTGGAATAGAGCGCAAAAATTTGAGAGGAGGACGCAACTGGGCATTTAAACACAAACGCAAATGGGCATTTAAACAACCTAATATGCATGGCATTAATTCTTACTGTTCTTCAGAATCTGGTTCGCCAGCCCTTGCAGGCATCAATATTTTCCCCGTGTCATCAAGGAACACGACCGCTCTCCCTGATGTAACACATAAAACCAAAACATTCGTTTGTAAGTAGGTGGGTGTTTATTTGTGCTCGTAAGTACAGGCGCCACAGAGGCATGCAGCCCATGTCTGAGAGGCCCGTATAAGGGGTGATAGTAATAATGCAGTGCGATATAATGTGAGGCACTGATAATGTACAATGAGGCATCACGAAGGAGGAGTCTAAGTTGATCGCAGGTGTGTGGCAGCTTCGCGACAAAGTTACGGAACCTCGGGTCGGTCATTAATGGGCACGTTTGTTATTCTTTATTGCAACGTTCAAAAAGTGCCGACCAACGGAGCCATCAATTGTAATTCGGTTGTGTCTATGTCTATACAGCGGGAAATTAGTCAGCTCTGAGGGCATCTGGTGTCTTCGTTGGAGATGAAAGACAGTGCAGTATACCGCTGCTTGTCTGACGTCTTTAACGTGCATCACGCAACAGTGATACATGACAGCACGCCGGTACGATGCTCATCCAGATTGAAACGGACAGAGGCGGTGGATTGAATCCAAGATCAGCGAGCTTTACAGCGGGAGCTTTCGCTACACGTGCTACCGATCCACGAGCAACGAGACATCGCGGTCGAATTCGAGCTCGAGCGAAAAACAGCAACAGCAAGAAAATATCCGGTTTGAGGCATTTAGTACTAATGTCGCCATCTAGTTTAACAAGTTGGAAATAAAATTAACAGTGTGATTTTATTTACACAAATACGCAAATACAACAATATTTTGCTTTCTCGTCATGGTCTTAAAATTAAGAGTAAGGGCACCCCTAGTACGTACGGCCAAGCGTTTTGTCACGTTTGTCCTCTAAATAATTGTATTTTCAAAAATGCTTCAGAACGCGCTAAAAACAGTCAAAACGGTCATATTTCTGCATTTTATTAAAAATCTCCAGTGCTCTAAAAGAAAAATTCAAGGGCCGTACAACCTTCATTACGTTATCATAAGTAACCTCCAAAAGAATGAATACTCTGGTGCATTCCTGAAACTCAGGTTTGTGTAGCGAAATTTGCCCATTGAGTGACGATGCGTCGAATCCCCCTTGAGCGTGCGTTCACGACAGGAACGCGGCGCGGGAGGCGCTGTACGGCATTTCTGATGTAACCCCCACTCCTCCACGCTAAAGGAAAGAGACAAAAAGTGTGTAGCACTGCCAATTAACCAACTCGCTTAAGATCGCGGGTATTGTTTTCGCCAGTGGTCTGACGGCAGAGACAACACACGACAGCGTGCACATTCGCGCACACAATGATGGTTTTGGTTTCGTCTTGACAAGACAAATTGAGCTCGAGAACGCATAAAAGCCTGTAAGCTCGCGATCTCTCACGGCTAAGTCGTCCAAATATGATACGCTACCAAACAAGAGGCCAGTAAAATACCTACTTTATTTTTTACTCATGTTGACGCATGTGCATGTGCGCTTGCAAAGAAAACAAACGAAACTAACATAGCGCGTGTTTCTAACTGCGTTCGCAAAGAAAAACATACGTAACTAACATAGTGCGTGTTTCTTAACGGCTAAGCGTCAAAAATATGGTACGCCACCAAACAACAGGTAAAGCCTGGGAAGACCACTTGCTTCTGCTCAGCGCGCGATGCGATGGTAGCCCACCGGTAGCCGAGGGCACCAACTCCCGCGATCACGGCAGTCGCGACCACGGGCAACCGCAGTTGCGCGCTCCAACCGCGCCAACCAACTATGCCCAGAAACCAGTCCGGATGCGTTCGCATATCAAGCCTCTTTTGTAGTCAAAATCGACATCTCACCGATGAACTAAAAATCGACGCCTCGCCCTGCGGTTACACGTGGCCCGGAGTCCCAGTCGAGCCGATATGAGTCACCCGCACTGACGCCTAAACAAAAAGGCATACCAGCAGCGGTGGCCAGCAACCTCACCGTTTTCCGCTAAATTAAAAAAACCAAAAAAAAAAAGCTGAAATTGGCGCTTTTGGAGCAGGCTGGCGCAGCAGGGAAGTGAACTGGCGCAGGGTGGCGACAATTGCTGCGCTTCCACCCCTGCTAACTGGACAAGGCGCATCAGGGCCATGCGCCTTGCGTCACAAAAGACCAGTTGGCGGTTCGACACAGACAGTTTAGCCGCAACAGCAAAAAAAAAAAAGTATTATCTGCTCTGGCCTGCGCTAAACGAACACGACTTTTGACGGTACGCTGCGCGAGGAGCTTTACCCTCCTAGAAGAAGACAAGGCCTGCGCGCGACGCAACCGCTAGTGGACCCAAGCGGCAGACACGCCGAAGCTCAACGAGGCAGCAGACGCGTCCGTCTGCGCACGTGCCGCGCGTCGCGGCCAGGGAGGCACAGTCGAGACCTTGGGCCGGAGCCACGCGGGAGGGAGTCCCACTTTCCTCCGTCCCGCCTGGGTCCCCAGCCGTACCAGTTAGGTGTGCATCATTCACCCTTTCCCAGATAATTTCCGCCAATCTTCTAATCGCCTCTTTGTCACAGTAATCCTTTTTTCTTCCGCTCCTTCGCACGCCAGTTGCAGCCCACGGCCCCGGAAAATCCGCTGCGCGCGGTTCAAACATGGCCCGGACTGCGTAACCCGCCAGCCGCCCGGATGCCGGAATCCGTAGTGACGTAATCACGTCCGGCGTCGACGCCACCCGGGTTTGGTTTGAGCGGCGCGCGGACGACGGGCCCCGGCATACGGGAGCCGACGTCACGGCGGCTCCCCAGGCAACCAATCAACGGCTGTCGTCAAGCGGAGTCGTCGCCCGTCGCCGTCGCGGGCGAGGCAGGCGATGCCGGGCACGCCGGGCGCCGGGCACGCTTCGCGCTCCGTCTAGAGCGGCACTGGTGCCTTCGTTTTCGTCGCTTTGTTTTTCGCGATGGCGTCGTCTCGGCAGGATCCTGACTACGAAGCTGATTTGCCTCACTTATGAACCTTGTGTGATGAGGTACGTCACATATGCAAGAACTATCGACTGGCGTCGGCTGACTACTCTCGCGGCTGCGTGTGAGCAGTACCTGCGGAGCGGAAGAAAAAGAAGCGAAAGGCCGTCCGCGAGCTCCTGAAGTCTCGGAAAATGCTCGGCGAGTATGCCACCATCGTGAGACTGATGTACGAAGATCCCGACGGCCGGGACTTCTTCGAGTGCTTCCGAACGTCACGCCAGCCAGGGTAGGGTGTGCTGCTTTATTTTTTGGATTATTTTCATGTTATATATCAAGTGGCGTTCCACGTGGGCCCGCGCGTCGCTCGCAGGAATACTCACGTGAGCGTACGCTCCCGCAGTGGAACCACGTTTATATCATTTTTAACGCGGCAGGATCACGAGAGAGCTGCGTAACAGTCACCCGCTTGTCGGGTGTTTACAGCGTCTGTGCTATGTAAAAATACGCAATGGCATGCAGATGTGCAGCTGATACGACACACTCTTTCTGTTTACTATGTTGTGCTCCCTTGAGTGCATGTATGACGTGAAGCCCGTCTGTGCTCCTTGTCCTTTGTGCTAGCTTGTGATGGTGCTAGTGTTGCTTTCAGAGTGAATTCTGCACGAAAGCTCGCGCGGCAGAACGTCCAGGGATCTCGGGTTCAATCCCACCCCGGCCCGTTTCGATCTGGATGAGCATCGTAACAGCAGACGTTCGTGTTTCATCACTGCGTGACGGTGTTAAAGACTCAGCCAGTGGTCGTGCAGTACTGCCTAAAAACTCATCTCACAGTGTACCGGTGGCCGTTCACCATTTTATCCTTTTAGGCGCATCCCACTGCCTTTCCGGTCTCTTTGCAGCCAGCAAGCCAACCACTGCCTGCCTCACAAACGGCATTTTCAGCGCTCACCATATTTGCATTGAAGATGCCGTTTCATCGGGTTGCATCCACTTCCCGTGCTCTTCGAAACCATGTGAATAAAGTATTGCAAAGGTATCGAGGTCTTTCGCTTGTCCTGGTGCTTGTGGTCGTCACGATACCTGTCGTAGATCCAGGGTATCGCTGAACTAGCTGAATTAATTTATAGGTTTTCTTCGGGTACGTCAAACGTAGCGGCAACTTCAGCCCTCTTCGCGGCAGCGGCACTCTTTCGCAGCTCTTCCTCGCGTCGGAGACGGGCAAGACGTTCACCGCCGCAAACATCCCCGCAAGCAAGCACGGAGCATCTGAGGCATTCGCACGGCGGGAACCGCGTGAACGCCGGTGGCAAGGAGGGCGAGTGAGGGAAGCGGCGCGGCGCTGATTGGCCGCGGAGAAAATACGGAACCTACGTCACAACCCGGGAAGGAAAGTTGAAAATTTTCAACTTCCTGACCCGGATGGCGGAAGCCGTAATTACGTCACCGCCTGTACGGAGGGAGCGCTGACGTCACTACGGCTTCCGCTCCACGGGCCAGCCCGGTTCCTGTATTCCGGGCCTGTTTGAACCGCGCTTCACTCCTGTGGCAGGGCAGGGCGTCTAAGCCGTGCACTTCAAAACCAAATGCTCTAGCGTTCCGTTTCATCAAGGCACGCGGCACAGATAATGGCGTCTTGCCCCTGAAATGCAGCCTCTCATACGTCCTCTGTCTCTCAAACCTCCTGTTCTCGCCCCCGAACAGCAAAGAACTTCCCAGTGACCACTGTCAAACATATTTTCCTTCCTTATGTCCTGCTTTTCGTGTCCCGTACACCGTTAGGGCTGATTTATCCTGCATCTCTTCCTCCCACATTTTCTCTCTGCCTCTTTCACTCTCATTTTCACCGAAGCAGTCTGCTCTGGCTCCATCACCAGTGTGGGTATTTAAAATGCGGTGCCAGGTTCACGCCTGCGTCACAACACTGATCACGTGCACCAGTCATCACTGTTGTAGGCGTATGCCTGGAAAAAAGTAACGAAATATATTATCTCGTTCCCTGCGGCAAGTGTGCGAACGCATTACTTCATCAAAAAAGTAATCGCGACGTTACTTTTTAACAGGTCTGATTTACCAGCCAGTTTGACTACGCCACTGCCAGGCGTAATGCATCCAGGAACTTAGTCTTTTTGCACGTGCGACACCTCGGTTGAGCACTGCGCGTGTAATAAAGCACGAGAAGGCCCGAGCCCGCGGCGCGGCACACGCCGTCTCGCCTCCTGAGAACTAAAAGTCAGTGGCGGCGTCACGCATAGTTGCGCGTGCTTAGTGCGAGATCGTGCTCATTGCAGAATTTAACACGTTTTACTCTGTTGGCCAAAAAATGAAGTGTAATTAATTCGTCATGAAAAATTCAGTAACGGAACTACATTGCACGTTTACTGGAAATAAGTAATCTAACTACGTTACACGTTTATTCGAAATAATTAACGTAACTACGTTACACGTTTACTCGAAATAAGTAACGTCAGTACGTTACAACGTTACCGGTAACTGCCGTTACTGGCAACGCGTTACCGCCAAACGCTGCCAGTGATACACCCGCTGTCCCCGACCACTGCACCTCCGAAAAAGGGCGACCCGCCGCCGTCCTCGGTGAGAGCCGTCTTCTCTCAAACGACAAACAACAAGCGCCAGAGAGCGGGACGTTTAAACAGGCCAATCAGGGTCCCGGATTTGCTCCGTGGCTTCGCAATACGCCTCCGTTCCCTCTTTACATTGCCAACACACACACACACATACCGGCCCGGTTTCCCCGCCCAGGCGGGTGGCAGAAACGATCTGGCTGTGGCGAGATGATTTTGGTGGCGCCTAAAGCACTGAACCGCCACTACTCTAGATGCCCGCAGATCTTCCAAGATTTTGTCGTCACTACTGGGAAGAATATCATCTTCTGAAATTACCCCTCGAATAGTGTTGAGGGTTCTGTGATGTGCTCATTGTTACCTTCACGTGACCTAGGATTGTGCTCAGTGCTGGTATCCACACGAAGGAGAACTCCGCGGACGGATGTCGTGACGTCAACATCCCGGAAACTCCTTCCCCGGCTCCCGCGCGTGCACTTGCGGACTTTCGTGCTGTCAGCACGAAGCCTCCGCGCCTCCGCCACGGAGGAGAACGGCGGCGCGAGGCGTCAAAAAGGGATGACGGTATGTCTCACGTGATGCGCGCTCCGCGGAGGAAAGTGGCGGATTTCTCCTTCGTGTGGATACCCCATTAGGGGGCGCCCTCCCATGGTTCCCTCTCGTGTCGTCATTACCTTTGAACAACAAGTTCGATGGTGTTTCTAATCAGCATGGTGGAAGCTTGAAATCAAATTGCGCTCTGAAACCAACACTGCCAACACCGCCAAAATTGAAGTTCTTACATACTCTTATTTCCGTCGAAGAGAAATCCTTTGCTGACGTCATAATCAGCATTTGGCCAATCGTGGAAGGCCAACCACAGCGACCCTTTCGATAGCGCACGCTGCTAATAGCGTAGTTCTCGCAGTGTTCAAACAATACTCCGTTCACCCCTAAGCTGAGACTGCGCTGAAGGCTACTACCTCGTTGGACCTGTCATACGCCTCTCTTTCGCCACGTGGTCACGCTCCCGCCCATACCCACGCGCAGGGAGCCGGCTCAGGTGACAAGAGGGAGGCGGCTGATTGGTCCGGCGAACGCTGAGCTCCAACCGTGGTCTGTCCTGAGCTAGATGCGCGAGCGCGTGACACGCAAGAAGAAATCCCGTGCTCTCGCAGCAGTGTGAGGCACTGTGGAGCTACGCTACCCTTGACAATAGGGAGTTTTAGATGCGGAGCATCTCTTGCTCGGGTCCATGTCCCGCGGCCTTGTAGTCCGCACTCACACTACGCACGCGCAACTCTCCTCCTTCCCTCTCTTCAACAGCTGCGCGTTACTCTCTCCGCTCTCTCTCTCTACCAGCTGCGTGCACTGCGCGTGCGTTCGCTTCTACTCACACCGCGCGCGCACGCGCAACTCTCCTCCTCTAGTCTCCTCACCTTCAGGTGTGAAAAAAATAAACGGCGAGCGGCGAGCGTTCCAAGTTTCTCTGCCGTGAGCCGCGACGAAGGCTCGCGTAGGGGATAACGCTAGGGCAGTCGGTGGCGCCATCTCTCGACGTCAGCACGCAACTGACTCTTTCCTCGGAACCAACACGATGCTCCGCATCACCCCATGGTTCCCCTAGGGACATAGGCGTAGACTATGGGGGGCAACGGGCTCGGCGCCCCCTGGTGAGATCCAGGGGGGGCGGAGCTCTCTCCGGGGCCGGGTCTCTGATCTTTTTTTTTTTTGCTTGTGTTTGTTGTTAGTTTGTTTTTGATAATTTGTATTTTGTCTTAAATGTATAATACTTCACCCATGTTTGTGCACCACACAATAGAACGCTAGGTTGTTTGTGGACACTGGAAAATAAACCACATATACATATATATATTATTTCCGAGACGCTGTTTACGTGCCATGTAACGAGCTCCTAGTAGTAGGGATGTAAACAAAATAACGCCCACGTTGCCTTTATTGACAAAAATACGTGGGAAATGGAACCCCAGCGTGCTTGCTTGCGTTAGCTTCAATCTCCAGTTCTGAGAAAACCTAACGCGAACCCCCCCCCCCCCCCCGGGGAACTTCTCAGCCTGCCCCCACCGGGAAAATGGAAAGTCTACGCCGCTGCCTAGGAGACATGGTAGTTAGTAGATCGTTTTTAAAGGGATGGTGAACCGAAATTTAGATTTCAGAAAAACAATGCAGGAGGTAGTAGGCGGGCGCTACAATCCCTACAACACTACTCGTAAGGCGATATCTCGAATGGACGGCCCTATTTTGAGAAAAAGAGGTCGAGATTGAACAAGGCCGACAAGGCGCGTGACGTCAAGATACCTAGTTTCCTCCTCCCTTCGTTTCGCTCCTCAAGGCGGCGAGGCGAAAAAGACGCGAGGCCGTTCCCTCTCCTTCTCGGAGAAACATGACGTCAACAAACCTGTCAAATGCGCCTCCTTTTCTTGAAAAATACGGTCATCCGTTTGAGATATCGCTGTATGAGTGATGTTTAGTGCTTGTAGCATCCCGTTGTACGCTTTTTCCGCGTGTTTTGTGGAATCCAGATTTCGGGTTCAGCATCCCTTAAGCGTCTGCCAGCGGCAGGCGCGCGCTTCAGAGCATGCATCCGCG
>JAZHYW010066019.1:0-29379 GCA_037355805.1 Ixodes ricinus
CACAAGTATTGCTCGAAACATTATCCTCGCTCAGGATAAAATATCTCAGTTTGCCACAATCCAGCTCGTACACCAAGACTATCGAAGCTGCTACAGTCAGGCGCGGTAGGCACCCCTAAACTGAAATTGTACTTACCCGGAAATACATAGCCAACCTAAACAATTTTAGTACTCTGTCTTTATTTTTGTGTGTGGAAGTGAAGTTATTTTTTTTATTCCCAATATAAATTATACCAGAAAGTAAACTTCACACTGCATCATTTTTTCTCTAATCACTGGTCTCTAATGTGATACTCTCTTTGTATATAGTTTCTCCCTCGCTTTTACTGTGGGACCAATTGCTCTAGTTGTCAGTGACCCTTCATGGAACTGGAACTCCAGTCACTTCTCATATAGGGCACTCGCTAAGGTAGGCTTGGAAAAAGGACCCTACTACTTTGGGAGAGTTATGTCTCCTTTCTCAATCATATAATGCAACATGTTTTTAACAAAAATTAATGCTGAAATAGAATATGACGTGGGTACTCCAAAATGCAAAATTGTTCAAGGGTTTTGAAAAGTGTTTTTTGTTTTTTTATTTGGCATCAGAATGTTTTGTTGGTTTGAATTTTCCCCATTTTCTTTCTAAATATATCAACGCTACCAATGTATCACTGATCTATCTAATATATATATTAAATAATAGCCATATATAAGTAGAATACTGGACTGAAAAGTATATGATGGTGATTAAATTATTTCTTATGAGATACAGGCTCCGCAACCTTTGCCATTCGTCATTTGGAGCAGGCATGTTTGGCAAGTTTTAGGAAAAAGAAATATAATGTAAATAAAATGTTATCACTATATATTGGGCGGTTTCATTTGGATTCAGGCAACGAGTGGCAGTCGTATTTTTTATTTTGCTTCAAACTTTTATATTTTGTGGAGCATGTTCCTAGAAGAACAATCCTTTTTATTTTCATGTCCTGACATGATTAGTTCCTGAGAAAAAAAATCTCAAAGAAGCGGGAAAGAACTACGAGGTTTTGACGATTGTCGTGTGTGGCGTTTTTGAATCACTCTCGATCTCAAAGTATTGAAAAGAGAACGTCTATATTTTTTTAGTGTGATATATAGGCATGTAGGTAAGCCGACATTATAACTGCTATTTATTATTCGTCGCTCCAATTTTTGTAAAAATCCCCAAACATGCCTCCGCGAACAACTGTGACCTAAAATGGGGATTTTATTTTGAGTCGACTATGTTTAGTATCGCTTTTAAAATATTACCACGTGTAAAACCATTCATCGCCTTCCAAATTAAGCAAAGTTCGTGTTTTTATCATGTACGAGTACTGAGAAATAAATTATGAAACAGAGAGGGTTTTCACTTTTTGTTTAACTTCAGCACGCTGTCTAAAAAAAAACCCATTTTTAATTTTTTTCTTTTTCTGGCGTTGCGTTCTCTTCACACCCTTCTTTTAGCCAGAATACATTTCGTTAATAGTATTTGCCTTGGTTTTGAGTTTCAAGCCTCTAAAATTGCTAAAAAAAGAGCAAATGCCGATGGTGGGATTTGACAATTTTCGTGTGTGGCGTTTTTGAACCACTCTCAATGTCAAAGTATTCAAAAGAGAGTTTCGATATCTTTTTTATTGTGATATATATGCAAGTCAGTGAAACGACATTTCATCTACTATTTATTATTCGTCGATCCAATTTTTGTAAAAATCCCCAAACATGCCTCCGCGAACAACTGTGACCTAAACTGCGGATTTTTTTGTCAGTCGACTATGTTTAGTTTTGTTTTTAAAATAATACCACGTGTGGAACCTTTCATTGCCTTTCATATTATGTAAAGTCTGTGTCTTAATCACGTACGAGTACTGAGAAATAAATTATGAAACAGAGGAGGTTTTCACTTTTCGTTTCATTTCAGCACACTGTAAAAAAAAGTAAAAAAAATATTTTTTTATTTTTTTCGCGTTTTGTTTTTTACACTTTTCTTTTAGCCAGAATACATTCTGTTAGAGTTATATGGACTAGTTTTGAGTTTTAAGCCTCTAAATGTGCTAAAAAAGAGCAAATGCTGATGGTGGGTTAATGGGTTATAGCTGTATATTTTATTCTTTATTATAATAATCTGAGGGACGTTGAATAAATACTCATATCAAAAACATGAATGTCGTTAGGCGTATAATATCAAGTTTGCAATTCCAAACGTCTAAACACTATGAAATCGCAACTGCCGGGAGCGGGTTTTCAGACAATTTCTGCCGGTGCCTAGATTGGAGGGGCCTCAAGCCTAAACCCTATGCGCTACATAATCTATACTACGTTAGAAATATCAAAGTATAATATTTTGAAACATTAGAGTAAAATACGCTCTCTATTGGAAACCTAGATTTTTAAATGCGAAATTTTATATTTTTAATGCTAAATTCATGTTGAAACAGAACCAAATTATTTTTCAGCATATTTAAAGGCTTAAAAACTCAAAACCAGTGCGTATACCTCTAACGGAATGTATTCTGGATAAAATAAGGGTGTAAAAAAACACAAAGCAAAAAACAAAAGAAAAAATATTAAAAATGTTTTTTTTATACAGTGTGCTGAAATTGAACGAAAAGTGAAAACCTTCTCTGTTTAATAATTTATTTCTTAGTACTCGTACGTGATTAAGACACAAATATTACATATTATGAAAGGCAATGAAAGGTTCTACACGTGGTATTATTTTAAAAACAAAACTAAACATAGTCGACTAACAAAAAAATCCGCAGTTTAGGTCACAGTTGTTCGCGGAGGCATGTTTGGGGATTTTTACAAAGATTGGACCGACGAATAATAAATAGTAGATGAAATGCCGTTTTACTGACTTGCATATATATCACAATGAAAAAATTTCGAAACTCTCTTTTGAATACTTTGACATTGAGAGTGGTTCAAAAACGCCACACACGAAAATCGTTAAATCCCACCATCGGCATTTGCTCTTTTTTTAGCATTTTTAGAGGCTTGAAACTCAAAACCAAGGCAAATACTATTAACGAAATGTATTCTGGCTAAAAGAAGGGTGTGAAGAGAACGCAACGCCAGAAAAAGAAAAAAATTAAAAATGGGTTTTTTTTTAGACAGCGTGCTGAAGTTGAACAAAAAGTGAAAACCCTCTCTGTTTCATAATTTATTTCTCAGTACTCGTACATGATAAAAACACGAACTTTGCTTAATTTGGAAGGCGATGAATGATTTTACACGTGGTAATATTTTAAAAGCGATACTAAACATAGTCGACTCAAAATAAAATCCCCATTTTAGGTCACAGTTGTTCGCGGAGGCATGTTTGGGGATTTTTACAAAAATTGGAGCGACGAATAATAAATAGCAGTTATAATGTCGGCTTACCTACATGCCTATATATCACACTAAAAAAATATAGACGTTCTCTTTTCAATACTTTAAGATCGAGAGTGATTTAAATACGCCACACGCGACAATCGTCAAAACCTCGTAGTTCTTTCCCGCTTCTTTGAGATTTTTTTTCTCAGGAACGAATCATCTCAGGACATGAAAATAAAAAAGATTGTTCTTCT
Source organism: Ixodes ricinus (assembly GCA_037355805.1). Classification (NCBI taxonomy): domain Eukaryota; kingdom Metazoa; phylum Arthropoda; class Arachnida; order Ixodida; family Ixodidae; genus Ixodes; species Ixodes ricinus. Next base: position 3,576 of record JAZHYW010066019.1, read on the forward strand.
AGGAACATGCTCCACCAAATATAAAAATTTGAAGCAAAATAAAAAATACGACTGCCACTCGTTGCCTGAATCCAAATGAAACCGCCCAGGTACATGTCAAGCGAATGCAATATTCCATCGACGTATGTTCCCGTAAGTATTGCATTTTATAAATGTGAATATTACCCGCGTTGGCGTTCCTGCCACCTCCCGAGGTTCCAGACGCCTTTGACGAGCTTCACGAGGTCCTTCCAAGTGAGGCCACCTACCTGGCCATGTACTATCGCGGACAATATGAGCTGAAACAGCGCTCCGGCCTGTGCACGGTACTACCTGCGCCGCCTGTCGCATCGCTCCGTTAACACGGCGCACGCTGAGGCCGAGATAAATTCTCACTTGCGCTCATTGCGCCGCTGCCCTCTTCCGGCCGTCTGCTAGCGAAAATATTGGCCGACGGAACCACCATCACGATGCGTGTGCCGTGTAGCCCAATGTTCACGTTTTCAGGTAACATGCATGTCAGTGCATTTCAAGAAAGCGCCGAAGTGGGAAATGCGTTGTCACGCTCGTATCTCCTCGAGGAGCGCTGCCTGACGAAGCTGCCTTGGCCCCCAAAAGGAGCCGATCTGAATATCATCAAAAACATTTGGAGGCGCATCAAGGTAGCCATGTCACGGCGTCCCCTCCACCGCGCCACTGCCCACAAATTGTGGAAAGCAATGGGAGGTGAAAGGGAGTGGCTTCGGGCCGAGCCAGACTTCGTGGCTGCGCTCTATGATTTCTTACCAGACAGGATGAGAGCCGTGGTCGCGGGTCAGGGGAGAATGACGCGGTATTAACTTATTTTGTAAGTTTTACTGCGTCTATGGACCCCCTGAACCGGACTTCTGCCGATTGGAACAAAGCTTGATGCTACGGTTGCGACACACTGTTTGACGCCGTTAACCAGCGCATAATTTTGTGTGGTGGCTCCTTGATCCCAATCTTTTTGTATAGTGCAGTTGAACTTCCACACCGACAACTAATCTTTTGTGTCTGACGTTGTCCTCTGCGAATATTCTTTCAATTAAGTTTCAAGCTCCTTCTCCTGGCAAATATATGACTGTTTGTCCCACTTTATTAAGACTAGGAATTTGTAAACAAAAAACTGGTGTCATGTCAGCAACTTGTTTTGTTTGAAACAAACGCGTGGGCCCAGTAATAAAGAAATACTATTTTTTAACCTTTTCATACCAATCAAGGTTACAAAACCTTCTCGGTAACATGTATGCTTACCGTTTTTTTTTAAAAGCTGTGATCAATAAAAAAAAAGTAACTACCTTGGAGCCGGACTAAATCCGGTATACAAATTTTGGCCTATATTTTACGATGTCCTACTTTGTGCATGCACTTAATCAAACAAAAACAACCTGCAACGTCTTTTGATATGACTTTCAAAAACGATAATCGCATCTGCAACTTAAGATACTTCAACATTTTTTCTTCACCAGTCAGCGTTTTTTCTACGTGATTCTACACGATAGAGTAAAGTAAATTAGTTCCAAAAGAAGGACGACAAGTGTAATCTTTTGCCGCCCTACCACTCACATGCCCGCTGTCGCACCCGCCGCCTCGCTAGCAGACGGCCGGAAGAGCGCAGCGGCGCAGTGAGCGCAAGTGAGGATTTATCTCGGCCTCAGGGTGCGCCGTGTGTGCGGAGCAAGGCGACAGGCGGCGCAGGTAGTACCGTGCGCCGGCCGGAGCGCTGTTTCAGCTCATATTGTCCGCGATAGTACATTGAAGACACCTACGTTGGTCGCCGAAGGCGCAATGAAATTCAGACAGCCATGTTTTCACCAAGCCTATGGTCCGCGTATGATGCCGTGCAGCAATATATGGCACGCACGAACAACGCTGTCGGAGCTTGGCATCGAGGCTTCCAGGTGCGTTACAGTTGCTTTAGTCCTCACTTTTTTAATATGGTAGAGTCAGTATTTTCCGTCAAATTTTATGCTAATCTGCACTTTTTTCTGCAGATTAGCACCGACTGCTGTGTTCCCAACCTCTGGGCCTTCCCGAGGTGTCTGAAAGATGAACAAGCACTACAAGAACTAAAGATGGCCCAGCTAGGCACTGGGCAACCGCCGCCGCGTCTCGCACAAGAATATAAAGATGTGAATGAGCCCATATCTAGAGTTCTAGAGGAGAACTTCACCGGATCTCTTCTTTGCACGCTTCAAAATATTGCTAGGAATATCCGGTTTTGAGTTCCATGCTGTAATGTCAATGTAAGCTCAATAATATCGCATTTGTCATTTGGTCTTTCTAAATCGTGTCATGGCATCTAGTTATATCTGTTTCAATTGCTGCGCCATGTTTTGATCGCAGCTGCCAACACGGCGCGTTAAATAATTCATAGGAATAAACAAATAAATTCGTAGTTTTAAGTCAAACTCCACGCCGTGACACGACTGTTCCTTGTGGCGATTATTCCGGCGTGACTGGCAAATCCTCGTACGGGATGCCCTGTGACGACTTGGTCTCCTTGACGAGTTCACCTATGACCAGCTCGCTTGTGACGACCGGGCTTGTGACAAGTTCTCCTAGACCCAAATATTCCCTCTAATACGGGGTGAACGTTGTAACCCGTGTTCCAGGTACGAAATCGCCTCCCTTGACGAGTGTTCCTGTGACGAAGGAACTCGCACGAGAGGGCCGATGTGACCAGTTTTTCTATAACGAGTTTTCCGGTGACGAGTGGGATTGTGACAAGTGGACCGGTTCCCAGCAAATATCGCACAAATTTGAAATAGAAATAAACATAAGTAAGATACTTTCGAAGACTGCGGAAGTGGAGTCCGGAATCATCCTTCTCAGAAGTGTCACCGCCTCCTGCTTCTCTTTTTTCTTTTTTTTCTTGGGTGCCAGCTTTTATTTGGCTGACTCGAAGAGTGCAGCGAAGTATGATCGGTGTAATTTTTGCAGCAGCCAAATGAAGTGGCTTTGCCGCGATCGGCTCAACATCGATGGCAGAGCCGATGTGTGCACTCTTTATCGTCGCAGGAGCGACAACGAATTGAGGTAATGTCGGTCGAAAAATTTGATTTCGCCGTCGTGTACGTGGGCGGTAATGACGTGCAGAACGGCGACAAAGGCTCGGATTTGGTCGTCGAAGTTGTGGTAAGTAGAAACCAACCTGATTTTACGAGTGCGTATAAAATACGTATTGCTATAATTTAAGCTGAACTTCGCAATTTCTGCACTTAGTGACTTTTAGTATTTGTTTTATTTCTGCAAAGATAAGAAAGTAAAGTCTAACCTCATTCTAAAGTATTAATCTGTCGATTTATTTCATAGTGCCGTCTAGAACAGGGTGAATTCATATGCGCTTTTCTTAGGGTGATGTCATCCTTTGAGATAACACTAGCCGACACAACCACTCTTTCCACCACTGTTCGGGCGTCCATTTCGAACCTCCGCGGTAATCTCCCACCCCTTCTTTGGGATTATAGTATTATCGCATATTCTCGTCAGCCCCCCCAAAGCACTCATGAAGGCACTCTAGTGTGGAAATGTTTATAATCTGATGGAGCTTTCATTTACTGAAGACGGAGTCTGCGTTGAAACGAGTCGGTCAGACATACTGAACAGAAAACGCAGCAGGAAAGATGCGGTCAAGAAAAAACAGGAAAATAAGCGCTGCATACCAACGAATGTTGGTTGTCCGCGGACGTCCCTTCGTCCTTCTTTCTTTTTTTCGTATTTCTTGCTTCCGATTGGTGGGCGTTGTGTGAACTTGGCATAAAAGCAGTGTTAGCCGTAATGAAGCATCAGCTGGCAGTCTGGTCATGCTTGTCTCCGTGTTATTGTCCGTATCTTTCCCGCTGCGTTTTCTCTCCATTTACTGCTCGTCGTTTTGCCGAGCACTGCCAACATCCGAACTTATACTCCAGGAGCCGCTTCTGCGACTAGGGTGGAAGTGAAATTTGTCTTTGCTTCACACTCCTGCCACATGTGCCGCAACAAGACTGCCAATGCCGATGGAGCGTTCTTATTTTTTTTGCATGTAACTTTGAATTTGCAAGTTTACACGATAAAGAAACTAGTCCGCGTGCGGTTAGATCAGAAACGTGAAAAGGAATAATGCATAAGAAAACGCATATTTCGGTTGTGATCGCACTGATTTCGAATTTTTGCGGAAAAAAGAGGGGGGGGGGAGGGGCAGTGAAAAACAGGCAAGCACAAACGGACGGGAAAATGAGGAAGAGGCGTCTAGACTGTAAATGGTAATCCTGCGACGTCAAGGTCGAATTCTGGAGTCAACAAATGTTGTCGCGACCAAATGGATGCACGCTCAGCGAAATGTAGGTCTGTTCGGTTGTGCATAGGAAATTAGAGAGGTTTAGTCAGATGTTTTTTGCTTTTATGATATTACTGCAGTCTGCGCATTAAATCACGCGTCAGGGCAGTGATAACCCCATACGCCTGATACCCATACCACGCCGGCGAAAACGGTTTACATAATCCTTAATACATTGGGAATCACAATAGGACGTTTTAGTATATCGCTTTCGTGCGCCCGATACTGGTGTGAAGATATCGTTTCGCAGCCTTGACACTAACTGTCGTGCGCGAACTGGAACAGTATTGCGCTGCCAAAGATGGTTCACCGAAGCACTAAAATAAAGTATATTTTCTATATATATATCTTGTTTCATAGTTCAGCGCTACGCTCTCAGAGCTTATGGCGCCAGTTGTCTGTTATTGTGGACGATGATACTCGTCTCCTGACACTGGAGACCGCATGAAAGGCCTTCTATTCGGTTCCAAGTTGGAAATGCAGAAGCATGACGTATCTCCGTATGTCAAGCTGGAGAGTCATTAATTTTACTTTGTATTCGAATCTGCGTACTTTTTAAAGCTCTCTTGTTCACTGGGATGTCGGTGAAATGAAACAGCATGTGGCGCTGAGGGTCAAACACTCAACCAAGCGGCCCGTTTTTTACGCCGTAATTCAAGCTAGACATTAGTGTCCTTGGCTCACGAATGGGGACGCTCAACAAATGTACGTTATGAGCAATTGTCTCATACAGATATGGAATCGTTTCAGGAATCTGGGAGCTCGCTCTGAACACCGTACACACAAAGTGCACCTGCTAACGTGCACAAAAATAATATACCCCAAGCTTTTTTTTTCAGTGAAACCAATTGTGTGTTGCTCGTTCTTTTCAGCACAAGCTCCTCGACCGCCAGAAGCAACCGAAGAGAGGGCAACTGGCGGAGGACGGGAACCATGTGTCTCGGGGCAAAGGCACGTCAGCCTTAACTGGGATCCTGGCAGACGGGCTAGGCAAGACCTTTGGCTTTTGGGTGAATAAATCTCGGAAAGTGAGCCACGACTTGAAATTCAGCTTTGGGTAAATTTTGTTGTGCGAAAGGCCACAAAAGTGGCCCTTGCCAATTTTCTTTTTAAAAAAACGCCTTCATTTTTTTGCGTTTTAGCGTTAAACGTTTTTTGGAGTAATTACGAACCGGCGTACAGGTAGACACTTACTCAAAATCGAAACACACGAAAAATATACACTCACACAGCGGCTGAACTATGAACCTGATTTGTAGCTGAAACTTCCTCTTCTTCGACCCCAAGGAATAGGTTGCCAGCCCCAACAAACAAGAGAAAGTAAGGAAAGGTGAAAGACAAGGCAAAGGGAGGAAAGGTAAAAAGAAAAAAAAAGACATAGGAGATAGAAACAGCAAAGTAGAAGACAAAGCAGAAAAAGAAAGGAGAATAATACTAATATAGCCAGAGTCCATGAGTAACCGAGTCCGCGAGTAACAAAAGGAGTTCCAAAAAACAATTTCAAAATTAATCACAGAACATATATAAATCAGGTGATAAAATGCTGGTCTACTGTCCCCTACACTCTTAGCATAAATAGTTCGTGTAATACAAAAAAGCCCAAGAGTTATAAAAATTTATTCTAAAATAAGCTCAGAAATAAACAAAAAGACAGAAACCAGTGGTTATACTGGCTTACTGTCGAAAACACCTTCTGTTTAAATAATGCAGTTCTTTTTCCGATAAACCTAAGGACGGAGTGCTAACGCACCGGCCTCCGCGTCGTGCAATGTTCTCCGCTTCTATAATTCCTCAGGGTGAGCTGATTTTTACTCCTGTCCTTTCTCAGCACAGTTCGTCCAGTCGCGCAAAGCAGCCACAACTCCTGCCAGTGAATACCTAGGTGGCCGGTGTGACTTCGGCGAGGTGTATCGTGTGAAATAAATGCTTTATTCAAGGCAACCAGCGCTGATATTGATCTCGGAGGGGGAGCGAAGTCGCCCGACCGATAAGGTGCGTGTGCGTCACTGTGCACTACGTCACATCTTTTTTTTTTCTTCGGGTTTAATTATCTCGTGAACAGAACTCTGGCATTGGGTACCTCTTTGGTGGTTGACGCGTTCGGTGACTTCTTCGCAGTTGCGGTTCTTGTCTCTCCAATGGCTCTGGGGGGTCTATGGTTGCCCTGGAAAGTGGTGGTGGCGCCGGCCTGGGGTGTTATCTTGTCTGCTGCAACAGTTGTCCCTCCTCAGTTTCCACGATGTACTCTTGCGGGGTGTTTGCCGCCTGCAACGACCTTGGCGGTGTGACACGTCCTCAGTGGGCACGTCTTGCACCGTAACGGGAGAGCCAACAGGAAGCTCTTGAAGTGATTGTGTCCCTCTATATAGAGAAGGAAGGTTGCTTCTGTCTCATGTTTTGAAGACGCTGGCGTACCTCCTTGGGTGGCACAATCCCGTGCTGTATGTGGGCTGGCTGGCACAGGGAGCAGCGTTCTGGTCTGGCTGCCCATTAGTCGCTGTACGGGAGATTCTAGAGAGGAGTCACGAGGGAGAGTTCCTCCATTCCAAGCAATGCGGCACAGAGCCCGGTGGTACCGTAACGATCCCACTCCTTAAAAGCTTTTTTGAGCTTCTTGTACAGCGCCTTCTGCCATTCTGTTGGAGCGAGGATGGTATGGACTAGAACGGACGTTGTTGCATTGCCCATCTTACCGGCAAATTCGTTGAACTTGTGGACTTCGCCGAATGGTGGCCCGTTGGGTCGGTGCATAGTTGCATCGGAAAGCCATGCGTTGCAAAGATGTCGGCCAAGGCTGCTATCACCGTGTCGGCTGATGTCGTCTGCACCGCTTTGATTTCGGAAAAGAACAAATAAGAGTCAACAACAATCAAGTAGTCGGTACCTTCGTGATGGCAAACGTCGGCTCCGACAAATTCTGAAAGTAGAGATGGGACATCGTGATTTAGCAGTGGCAGGATGCTTTTCTGAGGCCTGTACTTTTGACAGGTTTGACAGCGTGGAGCTACTTCTCGATGTTGTTGCTTATACTCGGCCAAAAGACTACGGTTCGAGCACGTACCTTCATCTTTTCTGCTCCCGTGTACGCGACATGAAGACAGCAGAGTACGTCGCTACGCAGGCTGGCAGGAATGATGAGACGGTTGCTCCGAAACACGAGGCCATCTTGCGTGTGCAGCTCATCGCGGATGCTCCAGTAGCTGTGAAGCTCTGGAATGACGTCTGTTTTGTTCTCAAGCCACTGCGTGCTTGTATGCGGGCGAAGTTGGACCATGACTGGATCTCGGTCTGTTTATTACCGGACTTGACCCAAGCGCCTGTCAAAAACTTGAAGAGAGGCGATGGCGTTAACATGGAGATGCGCACACTGCTCCTCAAGTTTGGCTGTATTTGGAAAGCACGATAATGCATCTGCAACAAGGAGCTGCTTTCTGGGAGTGCATTTGACGGTTATGGGATATTTCTGCAGTTTCAGGCGCGTGCGCTGCAGACGGATAGGGCACTGACACAAGGGTTTTTTGAAAATCATCTCAAGAGGTTTGTGATCCGATTCTACAATGACCTCTGGTTGACCAAAAATATAGTCCTGAAATTTCTCACAGCCATGTACAATTGCGAGCATCTTCTTCTCATCTGTGCGTATTTCTGCTGAGCATCTGTTAGCGATTCTGACAAATACGCCAGGGGGCGCCCGTCTTGCAGTACCAATGCGCCAACCCCAGCTTGGTGGGTGCGTATTTTCGGCACCGATTTGAAGTCCAGGGGGCGTGGGCAATGACGTCACGGGCTTCAAAATTATATTGTTCTGTGTTTTCAACGTAAACACATTTTATTTTGGATGCCGCCGACTGCATTTTGAAACGTCGGTCGGTCGGCAACTGTGTGCGTGGTCGGGTACTCGGCGGCTCGGCGGTGTCCTCGCTGGTGTGTGTTGTCGACGTGCCGCCTGTGCTCGTCGCGTTCTGTTGCGTATCAATTGCCGACATCCAGAAACAGACGTTTTCCAATTTCGTTCGCCCGGTGCCGTCGATCACTCCTGTTGCAAAAGAAGATTCGTAGTGACTACAGTACCGTCCGACGGCACTTTTGCAGAGCGTTCAAATGCCGTCCAACGATACTCCACTCGTGCGTTCGAAAGTCTCGTATAAAACGAATTGTCAAAACGAAACTTCCGAAACTGAAGCGCAGCTTAACGGTAAGATATCTGCCTCATGCGCAAGCGGTCGCGGGTTCAATTCACAGTGGTGCCTTAATTTTTTTTTTACTTTTTTTTTGTTGGGCATTTGGCGATATTTACATTACTTTTTTACGATTAACACTGAAAAAAAAAATGTTGTCGACGAATTTTCGCTGAACAAAATGGTATGGGACTTTCTTTCCGGAGGTGCACTCGCTCGCCTGCTTGCACGGCCTTCACAGCTATTCTGAGCAAGGGTGATAATCCGTCGTATTACACACGAGTACAGCTCCAGAAAAATGCGTACAAAATTACTGCGGCTGGGCTCTGTCGCCTCCGGTACACGTGATCTTCGTTTGCAACAGGAGTGACGGACGGCACCGGACGAAGTTTGAAAATGAATAAAGCTTATCTTGGTGTTCCTGAGAACTCGACGAGTACAGGCGGCGCCTCGACAACACGCACCAGATCGGACACCGCCAAGCCGCCAAGCACCCGACCACACACACGCCGAGCGACCGACATTTCAAAATGCAGTCAGCGGCATCCAAAATAAATCGTGTTGTTGACGCCAAAATAGGTGAATATTAATGTGACGTTAAAGATCACAAAATAAAAAGCCATTGTTTTGACGCCCGTGACGTCATTGGCCACACCCTTTGAACTTCGAATCGGTGCCGAAAATACGCAGCCCCGCTTGGCTGGCGCCGACCGATAGTGTGATCGGTTTGCCCTTCTTGTAGTAGGCCAGTACCAGAGCTTTAGCGAGGGCTTCGCGTAGTGCTTCGAAACTTGCCTGATGCCCGTCTTCGCAAACCCATGCGACATTCTTTTTCAAAAGTTCTCGAAGTGGAACTGTTAGTGCTGACATGTTCGGTGTGAAGCGAGAGACAAAATTCACCATACCTAGGAAGGTCTGTAGCTCCTTCCGGTTGTGCGGTGCTTGCACTTGCAGAATGTCTTCCAACCTCCCTGGATCAAGGCTCAGACCGTTCTGTGTAAGAACATGTCCGAGATATTTGACAGCTGTTTGAAAAAAACGGCACTTCTTGCTGTTCAGCTTGAGGTTGTGCTCTTGACATCGTTGTAGTACCTTTACTAGATTTTTGTCGTGTTCCGCTTTAGATCGTCCCCAGACGAGGATGTGATCCATGACTACTGCTACGCCTTCAAGACCCTCTAGTACTTTGTGTATTGCACGTTGAAATATTTCGGGTGCTGAGGAAATACCGAATGGCATGCGTAGGAATCGGTAACGACCATAAGACGTACTCATGATGCACATTTTGGAGCTTTCCTCGTCCAATTTAAACTGCCAGAAACCCAAAGCGTCATCTAAGGTTGAAAAATACTATGATCCACTGAGCGAGGGAGCGATGTCTTCCAGCGTAGGCATCGGGTAATGTTCCCCTAGCAGCGCTTTATTCAATTCCGAAAGATCGAGATAAATGCGTACCTTGTCGTTCTTAGTGACCATGACAATGTAGCTGGACCATTCCGTGGGCTCTGTCAGTTTGGCGATCACTCCTGCTGCTTCCACACGGTCCAGTTCCGCCTTTACTTTCTCCTGGACTGCAAACGGAACGCGGTGTGCTGACTTGACCACCCCTTGAGAACCTGGCTTGAGCTTCAGGTGGTAGACGTACCCTTTTAGCTCGCCTAAGCCAGTGACAACGTCTTCATAAGGGATGGCCGCGGCGTAGAGGTGTTGTTGCTCCACTGAAGCTATCCGACGAAGCAAACGCAGTTTTTTTGCAACTCCGCCGCTCAAATTTACAGGTACGTTGTCTTCTACTACAAAGAATTCTGCATCGAACGTTCTGTCGGGACCGGTCACGCGTAGTTGAATACGTCGTGTTGCTTTGTTCGCACGACTACCGGTCTGGTTGTTCAGCGCAAAAACCCACAAACCAGGATGTCCCCTTAGAGTCATTGTCAGAGAAAGAGGAACATGGCAAATATCGGTGGCATTATTCCTTCAGGAGAGGCTAAATCTAGTAAATATTGACGATCCCTACCTGGTTCGAAGTTGCTACGAGGTCTTCAGCTTTCTAGAAGAACATCGTCAGAGAGAGCTAAATATATTTTCTTTCGATATCAAGGACTTACATTATTGCTTAGCCCAAGAACGTCTCATAAAATGTGTGGAAGAAAGCATTCACGCATTTGGTGTCATACCTTTTATGAACGCGGCGGGTCTGTCCCAAAGTCAGTTTCTGGGCTTACTAAATATATATTTGAAGTCCACTTTCGCGAATTGGGATCGAAATGCCTATTTACAAAAGACTGGAGTATGTATAGGATCCAGCATTGCTCCAGTCCTTAGTGACATCTTTCTTGCAGATCACGACCGGAGTCTACAACGAATATTGGATACATCAAAAGCGGTGAAAGCATGCAGATATGCTGACAATCTTTTAACCTTCCTCTGCTGCAGATGATACAAACTTCACAGCCATGGTGGAAGAGGTTCTCTACAATTTCAAGAACTGAATGAATCCTCTGAAACTCACCTACGAATGGCCTGTCGAAAGATCATTACGATTCCCGGATCTTCGACTGCATGTGATACCATATCACATCTGTTGGTCCTATGAACCCAGGGAAAGAAACCTCCTCTTTCCATTCAACTCTGTACATCGCAAGCTTGTAAAGAGCGGCATAGGGAGGTCATGCCTAAATAACTGTATTAGCAAGTCATGGTTACATTCAATGCAGACGAGCTTCGATGTGCAAGTATCAAGTCTATGGTCCGCTGGATATCCTCTTTCGTATTGACGTCAGTAACCGAGCTACTCCTCCGAGAAATCAAGCTAGGTTGTGCCATAAAAATACCGAGAGTCAGGACAACCAGACCGGTAGTCGTGCGATATATGTATAATATATCGCATGGTCTAAAGAAAATAGCGAACAGAGCAAATGTGAATGTAGTGTATTCAGCACCACACAAACTTCACAGCGTCTGCAAAAAGGTAAACACCTCTTCAACCAGCATCGTCAGCTGCGCAAAGAAACACAGATCGAACTTTGTCACATGTTTTGAAAGGGTAGTTTATTCGCTTTCCCTTTCCTGTGGAAAAAAGTACATTTAACAGACTGGGCGGTGTTTAAATGACCACCGGCGTGAGCACAACGACATTGCCGATGCCAACTCCGGTCACCTAGGTATTCACTGAAGGGATTGTGGCTGTTTTGCGCGACTGGGCAACCGTGCTGTGTTAGGCAGGAGTAAAATCAGCTCACCAGAGAAATTATAAAAGGTGAGAACATTGCACGACAGGAAGGCCAGTGCGTTAGCGCTCCGTCCTTAGCTTTATCGCAAAAAGAACTGCATTATTTAGACAGAATGTGTTTTCGACAATGAGCCAGTATAACCACTGGTTTCTGTCTTTTCGTTTATTTCTGATATTATTTTACAATAAATTTTCGTAACTCTCGGACATTTTGTATCACACGAACTATTTATGCCAAGATTAGTCGACAGTAGACCAGCATATCACCTGGTTTATATATGTTCATGATGAATTTTGTAATTATTTCTGTAATTTCTGTAACTTTTAGACTCGGATGTATTAGTATTATTTTCATTTATTTTCCATTTCTTTGTCTTCTGTTTTTCTGTTTCTACTCTTCTCTTTGTTGTTCTTCTTTCACCTTTGCCTTGCCTTTCACCTTTTCTTCCTTTCTCTTGTTTGTTGGGCTGGCAACCTATTCCTTGGGGTTGAAGAAGAGGAAGATTGAAATTCAAATCAGTTGATAGTTCAGCGCTGTGTGAGTGTATTTTTTGTGTGTGTTTGGATTTTGAGTAACTGTCTACCTGTGCGATAGTTCGTAATCATGCCTTACCAACTCGCCCAATCTGCAGTTTTAACCCGTCTTCTGGAGAGAGGTCCAGGATGCCGAAAAATAGAAAGCTTCAAAAATACTGCTCTTTCTCAGTTCTCCTCAAAATAATGCACAGTGGCGTGCGCAAAACACACCGTCATGCTGTAAAACCTACAATTTACCGATATATTCTTGGAAATGAATATTATGGAATTTATAGACAGGCCAAGTCGATGGTGCGGTTTGCACACGCTGCTGCGCAGTATTTTGAGGTGACCTGAGAGAGGACATTATTTTGGGAGAGGTCAATGGGTTCAACATTAGCCAGAAACATGTACTTCAATTGCAACTTTTACATTTTTAATACTCCCATCCCTCCGCTGTTTAACAAAATAATATCCGCTATAAACGACATACGTCCGTAGAAATCGTAGACTGTAGGTTAAATTAGACTGCTTTCATGCATACGTGCGTTTTGTAGAGTTATGGCATCTCCGGAGTTTCGCCAACTAACCTTCTTTATTTTTTTATTTTTTTCAAGGCACGCACTGTGATTTCTTTGATAGCCAGTAGTTTATTTATATGCTTGGTCTTTCGCATGCTGTTGGCAAGCGTTGCAGCACCTGATGTCTTCATCCTGCAAAAACACACACCGAGGTTCTGTAAATTGAATAAACAAACCTTTTATTTCATTCGTCACCTTTGGGCACCAAAGGCGTTTCACGTAAAACAGTTTGTTTAACCATGCGATAAACTGTTTTGCAGTTTCGCACATAGAAGACCCAGAAATACTTGCGTGACAGACAGGCCAGGCGCACTCCCCCCCCTCTCCCTTCCCCCGTCCTTGTTCCTTCCATTTTTTTTGTTGCACCTAAAATTCGTTCCTATTTTATTTTTGTGTATAGTTATCGTTGGCGGGGTTTTGTAAACTAGCAATCGTCAAACAGAGAGACGCAACTCAGTCAGAAACCGGATGCACTCTCGTGCTCACGTAAGCAACAATACGTGTCCCAATCCGATGCCCTTTAAGCGTTCCGCCTGCGTGCCCTGCGTACAAACGCAAGGAAATGAGACGTCCTTTCCCATAACTTGGCAAACGGAGAAAGCTAAAGTTCCATGAGCCAACGTACGGTGGTGGGTATTGCCCCTAAAAATAGCTGTCACCTGCTTTGCTCAACGACTGTGATTCCCTCACAGCAGCTCTAACCTCTGAAGTTTGTCAAGTTACGGTGAAACGGAGTATAGACAAAACGGACAGGAAACGAGTTGCAAGCATGCACTACTCAAACTTCCAACAAAAGTATTAGTTCCTTCCCAAGCGGGACGACATTTTTCGTGCATCTTTAGAGCAGCGAAACTAAGTCACGTATACTCAATGGGATTTTTTTTCACGTGTTTGTGATTTTTACAATGCCCTGCACGCAGAAAAGATGTAAAAGAAACAGCGTTTTCTCGAAATAGTGAAGTCACTCCGAGGGGGTACGGGTAAACTGCGAGCCAAAGACATAGAGTGATTTGCTAATATTCCTGAGGAGCGCGAACGGTAAATCGTTACCGAAACATATATTCTCACAAGCTGCAAATATTTATTTGGCTTAGCAAGTAGTATATACTAACGACATGTGATTAATATAGAGCACAAGATACGATTTCTCGGTTCTTCAAGACCATTAGCCTAGTCCTGACTGGTCACGCTACGGGCCGCGGCTGCACGCCCTTCCTCGCCCACGGAACCTGCCCTCGCCCACGGAGCCCGCCCTCGCCCACGGAGCCCGCCCTCGCCCACGAAGCTACTTTGTGTCGTCTCCTACTGTGCCGTCTACTACTATACTACTATTGTCTTTTAAACGATGTTGTTTGGGTCTCTGATGGGCATGCTGCGTGTTTGACAGGGATCTACTAATTCTGAAAGCAGAGAGCAATGAAAAAATTTCTGGAGGTGAGAAAGAATATCAGTTTAGCAGAACAGATCGTCTCGAGTAATCTTCTCACCGTGAAAATCACATTCTGTATATACACAAAAGAGGCAAAACAAGCAACTTGCAATGTGCAGCCGTCCGTGGATTTTGTACCAGAACTTATCAGTTTTAAGAACACGCTCTTTGCCTGGTTTACCAAGACAGCGAGTAGCAGAGTGGACACGGACGCGTATGGCAGGATAAAGGTAATTTACTTTGGGCCCGAGAACTGCACTGCGACACCAGGATCCGAATCTTCCGATTCACGTGAGCCCAGCATGCTCTTATGTCTCGAATCGTTCTCGTCTTTTACGCTACTACATTTCTCCCTCCTCAGGCGAATGTAAAGGCATCAGGTGCTTTAAGCAGTCTGGTCGGATATCGGCGAACCGCAATGGACTCGGACGCATGAGCTGATTGTTCCAGAGACGAGTCCCATGCATCTGCTTCCACTTAGGGCGGATCAACTGCGCAAAAGTTATCCACCTGTGTTAAGATGTACAATGCGGCCCAATTTTCTCCGCAGATTTGTTTCTTGATCTGATCTGAGTGCACCCGGTGTCGCTTGTGAATGTTTAGTTACTAATTAAGACTCGTCCTTCTTGGCTGACGATGATACCTTTGATCTAGTGGTTCTTCTTCAACCTATCATACATCTAGACTTTCTGATTTCTGTAAAATGTCCGGTCGCGACTTTGCTTGCCGTAGTTGCTCTTTTGACGAGCCCCTTCACGAGAACCTTCAGACGACTGGACTGACTTGATCAAATTAATCGTCGTTCTGTTGTGCCGCTTGTTTAGCATCTCTCATGGGGCTTGCACTTTCGTAGAGTGTGATGTCACCATATACAGGGTGTCGCAACAAATTTACACGGTGGTTTACCGCAAATATAAACTAAGCATCGCCGAACGCTCATTCCCCAAAGGTGAGCGCTAGAGGTCACAAGCAGATGCCAAACTTTCAGCCCGATCTGATACCTTATTCAAAACTTATGGGTGATTTTCTGAAATGTTCAATTGGAAAATGAAGCCCATTTTTGCCTGTTTTCGGTTTCTGGTGACATAGAGCCCCATGTATTCGAAAACTCCGCCGGCCAGTCATTTTTCCATTGAAATTTCTAAAAATCACTTATAACTTTTGAATAAGGTATCGGATAAGGCTGAAACTTTGGCATCTGGTTGTGAACTCTAACGCTACCCGTGGGCGGAAAATGAGCGCTCGGTGATGCCTAGTTTATTTTTGCGATAAAACAAAACCTTGTAATCTTTTTTTTTTGACAACCTGTACTTGGGGAGGAACTGTCTTAGTCCTTCCTTTTTCTTGCCCTTCTTGGACTTCCACAGGGCAGACTTTAGTGTCCTCACAGTTTTCGGCTAAGCCGTTTGACTGAGGGTGGTACGGTGGTGTTAAAATGTGTCAGAAGACATTGTTCTTTTAGAAAATTCTTAAAAATGGCACTAGTATACTGTGGTCTA
Source organism: Ixodes ricinus (assembly GCA_037355805.1). NCBI lineage: Eukaryota > Metazoa > Arthropoda > Arachnida > Ixodida > Ixodidae > Ixodes > Ixodes ricinus. Next base: position 19,329 of record JAZHYW010066019.1, read on the forward strand.
TTATCGCTGACTACCTTCTCCGGCAGTCTGTGAGCAAGAAAGCTTTCCTGAATGCTTCCACCGTCCACTCAGTTCTTGTCGACTGCATCAGTGACTTCAGGCCACTTGCTGTACGCGTCGATCAGCACCAAGTACATGGTGTTCTGGTATTATGCGAAATCGGTATGGATTCGGTACCAGGGTCGCTTTGATACTTCCCTTTGGTGTAGGGGAACGTTTTGGTTCCTGTCAGAGACTGAAGCACAAGCTTCACGGGTCTGACTCTTCGCTTCAATGTCTTTGTTCATGTTTGGCCGCCACACGTAGGAACGGGCAAACATCTTCATTTTTGACAGTCCAAGGTGTCCTCCAAGTATTAAATCCAGAAGGCTCCGTCGAAACCTAACAGGGATCACTGTTCGCATGCCCCAAACTAGGCAGCCATTTGCCACAGTGAGTTCCGACTCTCTCGATGTGTATAGTTGCATTTCTACGTCGCGTTCAACCGATGGCCATCCTTCCATGACATACCGGTAGACCTTCGACAGTGTCTTGTCTTTAGCAGTCTCCGCCGCAATGTTAGATGCCCTGACCGGTTGTTTGCTCATATGTTCTTCAACAATCGCGATGATGTCAAAAAAATGAAGCTCACAACATCGGCGACTTCATGTTGAACTTCCGCGTCAAACTCTGCATCAGGTCCTTGAGGTAGTCGTGACAAGCCATCTGCGTTTCCAAACTGAGCTGCTAGAGTATACTTAATGCCATACGAGTACCCTTGTAGGTTCAAAGCTCTTCGTTGGTCTGTTCCCCGGCCGTCACAAACATTTCTTTCACTAGACCGAAAATCACCGTTACTGGCTTGTGATCTGTATACAAGACACATCTTCTTCTCCACTTATACTCGTGAAACTTGTTTACGCCAAAATTATGGCTAAAGCTTCTCACTCAATCTGCGCACATCGTTTGTCTGCGGAAGTTAGTGTTTTCGATGCATGCGGAATTGGGCATTCCTTTCTTTTATCTCGTGTAAGATGACCACGCCGACGCCAACTGATGAAGCAAAGCCGCCAAATAGATTGTGTCGCTTAGATCGAAGTGAACAAGTCTCCATGGATGTTAGATGCGTTTTTATGTCTTCAAAGGCTTCTACGCAAGGCAAACTCAATTATTAAGAAACATTCTTCTTGAGTAGATTGCTCAGTGGTGCGCGAAGGTCGGCTAACCCTGGCAAATGCTTTGCGCAATACTGAACCATGTCCAAAAATGCCCACAGGTTATGTAGGTTAAACGGCACCTGCATGATCAGTATGGCTGCAGCTTTCCTTGTGAGGGACGTACTGCTTCCGCTGACAGAATCTGGCCCAAATATTCCACTTCTGGAGACATACACGCTCTTTCTTTTTCTTTAGCGTAAACCCTAACCTAATGTGTTGCTGATCACTTTCTCCGGTAACGAATATACCATCCAGGTAGCATGCAACGCTTCCCAGGCCAGCGGTTACTTGTTCCATGGTTCGCTGGAAGATGGCAGGCGCTGATGATAGGCCGAAAGGCATCCGGTTAAACTGAAACAATCCCTGGGGACTGTTTATGCCGAGATACTTCTTTGTATCCTCTTCCATCTCCATCTGAAGAACTGCCTCCGGCAGATCCAGTTTCGAGAACTTATGCCCTCCGTTGAGTTTCGAGAAAAGTTTCTCGGGTCGTGGGAGCGGGTACTGCGCGACGTTCAACTGAGGACTGACAGTCACGCTGAAATCTCCGCATACCCTCACGGATCGACTGGTATTCGGGACAGCGACGATCGGAGTGGCCCGCTGCGCTGTTTCCACTGGAGTCAATACGCCGTTGGCTACTTGTCTGTTCAAGTCAGACTGTACCGCTTCGCGCAGTGGAAACGGTAGTGGTCTTGGCAGCTTGAGCCTCGGGATGACATTCTCTTTGAGGTGAAGTTGAGTCTTGATCTTCGTTCACCAACCAAGTTAGTTTCTGAATAGAACTGCGTGCCTATTCAGCCGCGTCTTGAATCTGGCTTCTATTTTCACTGGAGCGACGAAAAAGTTGTTGAGATCCAATTTCGGAGCTCTCACCAGATTCTCCCCAACAAGTTGACTTGGCTGGTGTTAGTAAAAATAGCCTCTAGACCGTACTTCTTGCGTTCAGATTCAATTTGAAGTTAACATTGGCCCTTAACCTTGATGACCTCCTTGCTGAAACTTTGCAGCTTGTAGACAGTATCGTTCAGCTTCGGTTTTCCCAGGTGATTCTAAGTGTGAATGTCCAGCAAGGTAACTAGTGAACCCGTGTCTATTTGGATTTTCGCTCGCTTGCCTTCTATCTGACATTCCAGAAACTTGCCATCTCGATCAAAAACGGACTGAACCCTTGTGATTACTTGCGCCGTCCCTTTCCTTGCTGATCGGGATTTGCCAGAATGTCCTTTCCTGTATATCTTGGCAAAGTGCGGCTTGGTTCCACTAGCTCTGCAGTCTTCAAATTTGAACCGGCCCTTCTCTTCCACGTGGTTTGTATTCCCGCAACTGAAACATTGTCTAGCAAACCTCTGCATATCTTTCACCTGGCTGACAGCGCTGGGTGATTCGGCGGCACTTCTTAGTTAACGGGACTCTTCCTCCGCTCAAAGAAAGCCTTCCCAGAATCTGAGTGCAATGTCGATCGACAATTCTTTCTCTTGGACGAGACGTGCTCTGAAGCGTTGATCTCGAAGTCCAATTATAAAAGCAGTGAGCAATGAACATGTGCGGGCATCGACTTTGTTCTGATACTCGCAGTTGCAAATAACTGACCGCAGTCGTGCTAGGAATTCGGTTGGTGCCTCACGTTGATCCTGGCGTGTTGAAAATAACTTCGTTCGTTTAAATTCCTTGAAAAGCTTCAGCGAAAAAGGAGTGTCCATTGTTTTTGTGAATTCCGCATATTGAACTTCACTGAGAGGCCTCGGTTAAATTTAGAGAGTGCAGCAGCTTGAACGTTTCGGACCCAAGAGATGCAATAAGAAAGAAACAATTTATGGCCTCATCTGTCGCTTTTGGTGATCTCCAGAGATGCTTGGAACTTTATTTGGTATAACTTCCACTCCTCTTTTGCCGGGTCGAATTGTCCGGGTCCCATGAGTCGGAAGGCGTTCGATGTTGCTAGCTGCGATGTGTCGCCCGACGCATTCATCATCTTGAGCCGTTCTCTAGCAATTCTCCAGAAACCCTCGTCTCCAATTTGTAGCTGGGTGGACACGGGCCCGTATGGCAAGACAAAGGTCCTTTACTTTGGGCCTGAGAACTGCACTGCGAAGACCGTTTTCATACATGTCAGGATCCGAATCTCCCAATTCACGTGAGCCCAACACACTCAAATGTCTCGAGTCTTCCTCTTCTTCTACGCTTCTACAAAGTGCATTCGGCAGGACCCTCCCAATGAGACGTTGACCCGCTTCCCACACATAAACGTTGCTACGAGAAAGTTGACTTGCTCTGCTGCGTTGTTGTCAACTTCCGAAATCAAGCTGCTGGCATTGTTGTCGAGACGATTTGCTGCAACTGTAATCTCATCGTACAAGCCGCATTTCTTTAACTCAGGTGCATTGTTGACCTTTTCAGGCTTTGGGACCTTGCAAAAGTATGGGGCACAGTAGTCATGCTGCCCGAACACGTGATTTGGCCCATTTTTAATGTCCTTTGGCAAGTTCTAAGTTCTTCCACGCAAAAAAGGTTATTTTCTGCTGCACTTGCCTTGATGACTGTGTATACTCTAAACCTCAAACGAACGGAACTTTCTAGAACTAGGTTCTTGACCGCTTGTGGAATTCGTACGGACCTCTTTCTTTGAGCAATGTCGCTGAGGCCTCCACTTTTGTTTCGGGAGATATGACTCCTGCACTCAATCTTTTAGACCATCTGATTACCATATGGAGCTGCTCCCAAGACCGCTTTGTAAGTGCTTGAGTTACCATCTGCGATGAGGCGATTGTACTTCAAGCCATGCATTTCCTCGTTACGATAGAAACCCTCAAGACTGATGTCTTTCTACAATGTCGTAGAGCTTCCTCTCACCGTGAACATCGGCAGAACATCAGCTGGTGTGTGCAGAGGGGGAGGAGTGTGACAGTGTCTAGGTGGCGCTTGGGCGCAGCCATAATTATCATCATGATTATCGGCCGTTGCACACACCCGACGGCCGATAATGCCAAAATGTTAGAAGCGCGAGCCCAGCGCGTTTAGCGTGCCGGCCCCTCACGCGCTCTCTGCAGAAGCAGGAACGATTTGGCCCCGCGTTCGTCGAACACTGCCTCCGCGTCACACTGGACTGCTGGTCGTCTCGATAAACCTCGGTTCATGTACTCGGCAAACATTACAACGGCGTCTCGATCACCGTTGCCGGGACCATGGCGGACCCGGACAGAAAGTTGCGCGCATAAACTGCATCTCCTATGGGACGCAGGTTGAAGACAGCGCTAACGTTGCTGCATCCAGACATGAGGTCATCAGTGTCAGAAAGGCAGCTTAGGCAGAAGATGGCGCATGACAAGAGCGCTCGGCTGGTACCACCTGCGCAGATAGGAGATGCAGTTTATGCGCGCAACTTTCGTCCGGGTCCGCCATGGGTCCCGGCAACGGTGATCGAGACGCCGAGCGACCAGATTATAGACGTGACACTACCACATGGCCGGTGTTGGAGGCGTCACCAAGAACACCTGCGTCCGGATCTCGCTGAAGTCACTGGAACGCCAGATCAACAGGAATGCGAATATCCTGATCTTGCTCTAACCGCAGCATCAACAGAAGCAGCACATCAGGCCACTTCCCCTGTCGAGGCTGCACCGCCTCAAGGGTCTCCTGTGGTGGACTCACAGCCTGCCTCGGCCGCTCCTGCCCAAGCTACATCCCAAGGCATGGCTACCCCTAGCACCCCACTACCAAGGAGGAGCACAAGACTAAAAAAACCGGTGGTGCGCTTCTCACCGTGAACATCGGCAGAACATCAGCTGGTGTGTGCAGAGGGGGGAGGAGTGTGACAGTGTCTAGGTGGCGCTTGGGCGCAGCCATAATTATCATCATGATTATCGGCCGTTGCACACACCCGACGGCCGATAATGCTAAAATGTTAGAAGCGCGAGCCCAGCGCGTTTAGCGTGCCGGCCCCTCACGCGCTCTCTGCAGAAGCAGGAACGATTTGGCCCGCGTTCGTCGAACACTGCCTCCGCGTCACACTGGACTGCTGGTCGTCTCGATAAACCTCAGTTCATGTACTCGGCAAACATTACACTTCCTTGCCTATTTTTGGAAGCACCTGTCTGCTGCAGGTGTCTCTCCATGTTTTGTATTTGCACACATTATGCAGAACTTGTTCCTAACGCCAAGAGGACCCTGAGTGGGATGACCAATGATAGCTGCGTAAGAGAAACAAAGAACTGTAACGAGTAAATACTTATTGACATATAATTTTGTATAATCCTAATATTTCAGACACATCCGAGCACCCATAAAACTGACTCGGTAAAAGAAAAGTAACTATTGTAGTAATCTAAGCTACACTTTTTTATTTTGCATTGATTTTATTTTTATTGTACATAACTCCTGTAGTATTCCTATATTTCTTGTAAAATATAATTGAATATATCAGAACAAACAAATTAAAATGATTATTCAGGATGTCTCCTCTAAAATTTGTAACTGGTTTAAAAAAGAGACCAGAGAAGTTCTTACCTGAAGAAAAAAATGATGCTTTTCCTCCTCTGGTAGTAATGTTTAATGTGAAAATAAGGAGATACAATAGGGTGCGACTGGTTTGTGTGACACATATACTGCTAAATAGAGTGTATCCCAGCTAACATCCACCAATTAAAAAAATAAAAACAAAGCAATTAAGAGTCAAATTGTGAATTGGAAAGTGGTGGAGAGCCCTGAGAGCCACCGGATTATGAAGTTTAGAACAAGTGTGCTTTAAGTAATTCTGTATTTGAAAAGAAATAATCAGCTAAATTAAACAAAACACAATGTGACGTCGTGTTCATGTGGTACTTCAATAAATTTCACGAACTTTCTTGTTTACTTTGAGAAAACAAACTGCGCAAATAACATATTGCCATAATCATATAGAGCTTCCACTGGCGCAAGTGTGCTGACCCATATTGAAGCAGACGGCAAGCAGTACAAAATTAACTTCGGGTAATGCACTCCTATGTGAAAACGTGGATGCATTTTCTATTAAAGCGCAATTATAAGAGCAAATATAACAAGATGGTGTGGCGTAATAAATTGTTTGGACCATTTCCCAATCAAGAAAAAAACTACATGTCAATTTCATCCTTTTTTATATCAAACGGAAGAAGTAATATCAGAGGTCACCTAGCTTAAGATGGCGGTATAATGTTTTTTACCTACACTACTCTTACTGCAGGGCGTGTATTTGCACTTAAAATAAAAGTGAAAAGCATATAGAAGTTATAAATAGGAAGTAGTGCCCAAAGGGACGCTAATGTAACGAATTATGACAGACAGCAAGAACCACTGACTACTAAGAACCGGCCAGGCAAGAGTGTAGGAGCAGTGTTCGTTTTGATCCACGAGTGACCCGCCAAGAGTCACTTCCACAAGGTGACTAGATCTGGCAAATTAGCAATCTGAAGGTAATCGGTATGTTTGGGTACCTTGAACGAGCCCTACGCGCGTTTAAGTTTACATGTTTGCTTTGACTCGCAGCTTGTCTTTACTCGCCTGGACTGCAGTACCGTCTACTGCTCACCGATTTGTCCAAGTTACCCGCCGCTACCGAATTAAAAGGAACCTGACACCTAATGCAAATTATACTTTTACAATGTAAATAAAATGACATACAATTCGCTATGAGCGAAGTTTCAACGCAATTTATTTTCTCTCCCAAAGACTCAAAATGCAAACCCATTTTCCCATAGGAATGCATTACCGGAAGTTAATTTCATACTGAGTGCCGTCTGCTTCAAAATGCGACATGAAGTCGCATATACACTAGCGCCAATGGAAGCTCTAGCGTACATTATGAAAGCTTCATGGCCGTAATCAACTGAGCCGTGTTTCTCACGACGCTCTGCGGGCTTTCACACCCAACCTTAGCCACTCAATTATTACGTAGAAAATCGTCAATTATTGTTATCAAATTACTTATTTAGCTATACTAAAATTTAAAAAAAATACTGTCGCTTTCAACACCACTGCTAACAAAGTGGAGTGCTCCGTTCCAACTTGCTGCACGTTAGCTGGACATGTCCTTCCGCGCTGGCAGATTGAATGGTGACTATCATGTACTCACCCATGCTTACTTCCAACGTTGCAGAAGCCACCATTTTTATCTCCTGAACAGTTCGTAATTATCGAACGTAAAATAGGCTACAACCTGTTTTTTTACAGGACGACCTAATTTATTTTTGGCAATTCTAGATAAGATTTAAAAGGTGGAGGGCCGCACGAAGGCGAAGGAAAGGTGGGCTAAAGCTTGAGATTCCAAGGCGACAGTTGCGTCCCCCCAAAATAGGCCAAAATACTACGGGGTAATTTCACAGCTTCTCCAAATGAAGTGTTATTCTTTTCTTTTTTTTTTGTACCAACGTTTCTTACCCTTTTCCTCGTCTCCCCTCTCTAAATTAGAAACGGCGCGAAATATGTGATGAAATTGCCAATTCTAAGGAGCCTTTCAGGGACAAACTATATCCTATTCACTGAAGCCTATTCTCACAGTAATTGCACGCCTTCGTTGGTACAGTACAATATAGAACTATATATAAGTGCACAATTTAGAAAAGAAAAGCACACTTGACACGCCATCATACTTGTTTTTGTACGATCGCTTTGGCTCGGCGCCGTCAGCAATGGCCGTCATAAGTGAGCAGCCTTCGGCACCGATCTCACCAGAATTCTCTTGTGAGCCTGGCTTCTTCTTCTACGGCTTTTTTCATGAATCCCAAAGGCGCGGTTTCAATACCTCGAGCCACCGTCTTCTCATGATTTGCAAAAGTTTTGCTGGACATGGAAGCAACATTGATCAATGCTAAAAGCTCGACAAGTTTCGATTGCCGACTACCAATGGAAATTATTTCTGACACCGTAGCACTGTTCACGTCCATGCTAAAACTCGCCTCGGTCGTTTGAGGGGGTAAATTCGACTCGATAACATCTGTCTTGTAGAAAATCTTGCAAACGAACGTCAAGGAACTGCGCAAGCCGTGCCTCCGTTCTGAGACAAACACCATGTCCGCCAACGAACAACTAAAAGGAGCATGATCGCAGATCCTTTGAACAGACTGAAATAAGTGCATAACGTCAACCAAGCGACGACCCTTGAGCACGGATACGGCTGGTTGCAAGTTTTCAGACAGATCGACCGTGGATTCGACCGTGGATTCGACCACATTAGAGTCTAAAGCGTTACCTGTTGCTGCAGCTCCAGACCGCTCCAAAGAACCGACCACCACCGCCACGGAAGTACCGGATCCCCTTGCCGAGGAGCGTGGACGGCGAGCCTTGCCCGGTCGCGGCTTGAGGATACACCTTCGTTACTCTCGCAAACAAAACCATACGGGTTGGAACACGATGGCTCGATCTGACCAGAAACCTCAACATGCGAAGCTTTCGCAGACGGTCGCTTACGAGTATTCTCCATGTGAGACTTCAGCAGCTTTCGCTTGGCATAGGGAGCCTGCTTTCGACCCATGACGCCAGAGGCAAACGCAACACTTCCGAGGACGCACAAATTCGAACGCACAAAACGCGAAGCGCAGCTGCGTTGAAGTGACCCGCGCCCGCTCTTTTCCGCACAAAAAAAAAATCGCGTATGAATACAAAAAAAAATACATAGGCCAAACTACATGGCGGAACTACTTGATTTCTCATCCTTATTAGTCCATGATACAGTTCCCGTATAAGCTCCCTGCGAGACCAATATTGGCGCGTTCAGCCCTTTAGCGCCGGCTTTCCTGCACAGCATTTGGAGTATGCTGCTCACATGACTGAATTCGGCGAATAGCGGCGCCGCGCGTTCGATGTGAGGGGCGCGCTCAAAAGCAGGGGAACGTGCGGCTGCGCGCGCAAAGTCTACTTTCCTGCACGACATTGAGTCTGCTCCTCACATGATTGGATCTCGGCGAACAGCGGCGCGGCGGCACGTGGAAAACGCACGGGCAACTCTGGCTCTGTACAGAGCCCACACGGGAACTCTCGTTCGGACGGCGACCGCCACTAGCAGGAGAAAAACGAAATGCAAAACACATAAAATAAAATAAATTGTTGAAAACTTACTTTCCGAAATATCACTGCAGTTCCGAAACGGATAAACCTACACTAATTAGATTTATACCAACCATTCCGTATTAAATTTTATAGGAAATGGCGTAAACACAAATGTTTTTTTTTAGTGGAATATGTAAAACTTTGCTAAACTCAAAAGCGTAAAAACAGCCGTTTTCAATCGATTTCACAACTAAATATATATATGTATGTATGTACTAAATACTAAGAGATATGATCTGCAGCGATGAACCAATGAAGTATCAATCTTTTTAGCTAAAACATTTCAAGTGAATAACAGAAGCGGTCCTTATGTCGGAATTTTTTTGAAAACGTCAAAAAACTACATGTATTATTTAAGGCGTTTGTAGGTACTACGTCCTCTTAATGTTAAACGAAGTATTATGGCAAAAGTACACTGAAATAAAAAAAAGATATATATATATATATATATATATATATATATATATATATATATATATATATATATATATATATATATATATATATATATATATATATATATATATACATTTTGGTTTTAAGTGGCTTATTTTCAGCATTGCATTTTTTTCACGACACAATGATTTTTGCGCAATTAGACGCAAGTTAGGTGGAGGTTACCCGCCCTTGGCCCCGCCCAGTAATGCTGTTAATTATATTCTCAATCTCTCGGCTCTCATTGGTGGGAAAGATGATTCACCTGTGGATTTTTCGTTGTAGAATTGCTTCTCTCTGCCGTAACAGTATTTTTATGGAATACATCTTTTTTGTTAGAGCCCAGCTCCTAGGTGCCA